>JAXQQM020085224.1:0-27003 GCA_034641835.2 Pinus albicaulis | reverse complement strand
CTCAGCCATATGATAGCGAGAAGGTCCCATATCATTTGTGCCAATAACCAGCTGGATTTCTTCTAAGAAAGATAGATCACGTTAGTATGGCATGCTAATTTCAAAGTGTATATACACTCATTACAATATAACTGTAGCCCAATGTCATTCAAAAAAACAGATACAATAGAGGAAAACAATGATTAAAATATACCTGCAGCATTTGGGCCTACCAATATTAACTTCTACCTGACTGGCCTACCTGTGGAGGAAAATGAGATACATCGCATAAAGCATAAAGCAGGTCCGGTACAAGAAAAAAGATAGCAACTCAACAGGGTCGCTTGTGTGAAGACTGGATCTGTGGAAAAGAGACTTTAACCAGTAGATCAGATATATAATTTCATACAGAGAAGCCTTGCATGTTGGGAAACCCAAGGTGCAGAAAAGCGTTGGTGAAGATGCCTCAGGCGAATGTTGAAAACGTATGCTGGTACACTTGCGTCAAATGCAAGGCAATACAGATACATGATTTAAAACATAAACATAGGCAGGCTTGCTTGTATGCAGGATCTCTTGAAGCAGGTGCAAGACATCCCTATACATTGTATAAAACATTAAACATCTGTAGGCTCGCTTGTAGGCAGGCTCGCTTGTAGCAGTGTTAAACACAGGCTCATTTGTTGGACACCATATACCAAAAACAAAATAAAACTGGCAACCTTGATGTATATAAAAACGACATACACAGGCTCGCTTGATAGTAGGCCGAGAGAAAAGAAAAATAACAAAAGAGGCATAATCACAGTGATATGAGTATGAAAAATGAAAAGGAAACCCCATCAGGGCAGAGGAATAGAATTTTCCCAGATAATAGCCCCATCCCTGTAGTGAAGAACATGAATGATACCAAATTCTACAGTGATGCTCCTCTTGGAAGTCCATCTTCCTTGGTGTTATTGTCCCTGTAAATATGCTTGATGGGTGGTCGTTGTAATCTCATCCAAAGATATTTCGCCCGCTACAACCATCCTTGTAGAGCAGTGTTAGAAATATGTATATTGTCCATAAAAACATTCACCACCATCTTGGAGTCCCCATAGAAAGTTATGTGTGGAAGTATTAAAAGAATGGTCGCCCAAAGAGCACCCCATATAGCCATGATCTCAGCTTTACTATTAGTCCCATGACCACCATTCCAATATAAATGAATCCTTTCTCTCTGTGACAACTTGACCCATGCCCCACATCCAATGTTGCCATCCAAGCAGGCCCCATCAAAGAAAAAATTAGGGATGGAAATATCATGAGGTTTGTTCCTGATGGAGCCATCCATAATGATGTCATCGATAGTGGAACGATCATCAATCCATCCCGTGATAACAAAGTATGTATAAACTATGTTTAAAGGAAGATTGTCAAAAATCAATCTATTCTGTGCCAACCAAACCTCCCAGATAAGAAAAAAGGGAAGGAGCTTGTAATTTCCTTTTAGTTTCCGCCACTCCTCAGTTGATGATATGAAGTCAATAGGCACCCATGTCGGATCTATCATGGGTCCACTGAATAAACTCCAAAGGCGAAGTACAATGGGGCAATTGAAAAAAAGATGAGATATAGACTCTTCCTCTTGACAACAAATAGCACATCTATTAGGGCCATATTTCCCCCTTTTGAGCAAGTTATCCCAAGTTAGGATCTTACCTTTCCACACTAGCCACCCAAATAATATGATCTTGGTAGGAACATTGAACCTGCAAAGTAACATCTCTTAGAATTAGTAAAAATTGATCATCCTAGAATCTACAAAACCGAATGTCAAAAAACCTGGAACCCACACAATCAAACCTTATAAAATCGAGAACCTAAACGAGATTAATTTGATTTAAACAAAATCAATCCTATGCTCATCGAAATTGAACTCTAACTTAGGGCACAAATAACTTGATTTAAACAAAATTGATCCCCGGCGCATCAAACTTGCAAAATTGAAATTAAACATGTAATAAAATGAAATCAAAACAAGATGAAATCAAAATACATTTGGCGAGTGTAATATATACCTTTTGTGAATCCTTTTAGTTATACGTATAAGTGTTTGTGCCAATTGTGGTACGACTACTACAACAGGTATAACAAAATAATATTAACATGATTTTTTTTAATCCACGAAAAAATTCAGCTATTACACATATCAAAGATACATATGTGAATTAATAATTATATATAGATAAAAAGAAATAGATCCCACACTTAAAAAATAAATATTAAAGCCTATAAAGCTCACATTTAAAAAATATTTACATCTAATGTCTAACATCTAACATCTAATGTTTTTGTATCTTCCTCTATATGTAATATCCCAAACAAAGAAATAATCAATTCAATTGGCACATCTAGGTTATAATTAAAAATAATTGAAATAAAAACACTGAACACAACGAGATCTCGAACTGAAGCACTTTATTTATATTATTAACTAAAAACAAAATACATGCCCATACAATAAGACGAGAGCCCCTCCAAATGGCTTGCACGACTGCTCATTACCAAGACGGATTTAAGACACTGAAGCTCACTCGTGGACCCTGGATGGATACACCAGACAAATTCAGCACAGGGTTTTCAGCCTAGGATCAATGCTAGAACTAACCACGCCAAGTTCTCAACCAAGACACAATAAGATAGATAAACCCGAATGCCCTCAATGCCTAGCTCCTAACCCCTTTTATACGCTTGATAGATTTTCTAGAAGCCTTATTTTATTGTTTTCTCTCGAAAAAAAAGGAGAATACTATGGGAAGATACCATGGGTGAATACCATGGGTAGTTTCTATCCCCTTTGACCATATCCAAAAAAATGGAATATTACAAATCCTCCCGCCCAAAGATTTCTTACCCTCAAGCAATCCACTACTATACATAAAAAAAGCATGTATACATTGATACTAGGACACCATACAACCTAATGTGTTATTCCATTCCTCCATGATGAATGGTCCTAAACAGATCCTTCGATACCTAGACCCTAAACAGTCCTCTAACCAATCCTTCCCTCGATAGATCTACCTAGATCCCAAACAATCCTCTGGCCAATCCTGCCCATAGTGGATTCTCTTGGATGCCAATGCCACCTAAGTCCTGGGACCTGTGGGTTATGATACCAACTAGGCCCTCCATCACTGCCTGTGCTAAAGCGCCCAAGCTGAAATATTCCCTTGGCTGTGAGTATTCCCCTAGGAATCAACCCATCAATAGAGTACCAAATCATAATATCTTGACAATCCATTCTGTGAGAAGGATGAATATATGTGAATCTACTGTGTTTATGTTGTTCGATGCTCAGTTCATGTTGCTCCACTTGGTCACCCAACATGACACATTTGGAGAACTCTTCCATGCTCTTCCAAATGTAAAAAGGTGGGTTAGTAGTATGGCAAGACTTATCTATGTAATCTCGTAGAGGGCTACTCTAGAACTCCCAAATGTACTCCTCTTTCTTCCTTATGAGAACTTGAATCGTTTCTCAATACTAGACAACTTGGTTGTTTATTCGGCACATAATCCTATGAAATCCTCAATTTTATTGTTCTCTTGTAAGACAGTGTCTCGGAATTTCTTCATTCTCTCCTTCAACATTATCAGATTTTACTTGAAATGCATGATCCTTTCCTAGAAGTCCTATACTAGAAATTTTGGTGCCTAGCGGAATGTCTCTATACTTTTCTGCACTGGAAGCCTAACGACTACAATTTCAACTTGAGCCTTTGACTGACTCTCTAGGAATAGTTCATTTTGAACATAATGTATGTCATGTTTCTCCTCATGATCATGCTCATCATGCTAGTTCACTATGGTTGGGTCCTCACTCAAATATTGTTGGTCTCCTCCAACTTTGAAGACAATATCTTGTTCATCCTCTTCAATGGTCGAACATAGATACACTAGTGTACTGTTATCTATAATTGACTATTCATATTCTTTATGGAAATTCATCTTGGGATATATGGACTCAGTTGTATAGGAGTCTACCTCATCAATACCATTAGGTAGAATTTCCTCATGCACTTCCAAATGCTTGTCATCTTGCGAGCCTCCCTGAATAATTTCACGTTGTTTCTCACCATCTTGAAGATGAATAGACCCAACTATAGAAGACTCCCCATTATTCAAAGGAATATCCTCTTGTTTTGTCTTTTTTTCCACCTTCTTACTACCTGGACAGGAATGGTTAAGGGCCCAAGGTCCCTTGTAGATAAAGCAGAGTCCTCTCCTCCTTAGTTCATTCTTGCTGCAAATTTTGTTCTTTATTTCTCCATCAATCCTTCTCAACTCCTTCCTAGTCAACACCTTTCTGAGCAATTTTATGTTTTTATTGGCCAATTTCTTAACTAAATCATAGGAAGCTGGTGATACCTTTGGTTCCTTCCTCCAAATGGTCAGCAATTTGGATCTTAGTATCTTGCAGATGCCAACATCTCCTTTTAAGAACAAAGACACAATATTTTTCATGCATGCTTTGACATGGTCTAAGTTAGTTGAAGTAATAATGGTGTGAAATTTTTGGAGCAACTGAAATATCAACTCGTCTCATTCCAGATTCAACATGAATGTGCCAAAGCTAAACTCTGCCATGAGTTATAAGATTCTGCACCACTTCTGAAAGGCAGGTAGCATGCAGTTATTCATCTCTTAAAGGGCTTCTACTATCAGCTACAATATATCTATCATGAGATCATTATTGAATGGAAGTAATGGTAATGTTAGAGCTATGACCCTCCTGAGACAAGAAGCAACAGTGAGCTTGAATTATTCCTCAGGATGTTCCCGAAGTTTGGGTTGTATTAATGCAATCATGGATGGCTGAGAGCCCAACTGAGTTTCTTCCATTCTGGTTGTCCCACCTTAGACAAAAATGTGTCTAATTCCTCCAACTTGTGAAGGCATATGACTGATTTTGTGTGTTGTAATTTAAAGCCAAGTGTGAGGAGATTAGCTCCTCTTCTTTTTCCTTCCTTCACCTCCCATGGTTGTTTCGGTGCGAAATGAGATGGAAATTTTGCAAGGAGAATGATCCTGCGGTTGACTATTATTGTATTGAGTATGAATATTTAAAGGACCATATATCTCCACTAGTTGCTGGGATTTTTTTGGTTTTTTTCAAATTTCTTCGAGATGATACATCTTCCTCAAGGTTCTCATTAAATCATCCTCTCTCTCTCTCTCTCTCTCTCTATATATATATATATATATATATATATATATATATATATATATATATATATATTATTTTAATATTTTTATATTAATAAATATACACATTAAAAAACATATAGCTCTATATATATTATTATAAACAAACCTCAAGGTATTTCCTGCTTCCATCGATAAACTACAAAGGCACTTTACGTAATGTTGTATAAAATATACGACAGCGCTTCAAAGATTTAGGCACCATTATTTTGATATCTCCTTCATATATGAATCTTTGGATCTACATGGCGATAATGCCTTAGTTTTTCTAGTGATTCCACTCCACCATGAATAGCTACCTTTGCTACATCTACCGGCTATAATGAGCCTCAGTATTATCATTTTTGTGCTCATCTTTCCAATTTCCTCATCCCAATAAGCCCAACGCTCAGCACATGAAATATTTATGATTTATGGCCTCTATGACCATTGGTGTGGCCCTTTTGCTGGTTTTTACCCGATGTTGTGGCCACATTGACGTTGTTATACCCGGTCATGGTGTCTTTCCTTAAAGAAATCTCACATCCTACGCTTACGCTACTCGATTGTGAAGCAAATTTTGATCCAGGGTTCAGGGTGTGGAACCCACGCCTATACTAGTGCTATCGATCTGCCTTGGCCTCTTGATCTCTAATTATGCACCAAATTATGTGCTTGATCCAACATTAAGATCCTTATGTCCTCCACTTGTCATGGATTGGGACTGAAGAAAGAGAATAAATCTCTCTGAAATGTTGATGGATCGCAGCTTTCCAAGTTTGAGAGATTCACATGGTTCAATGAAAATATTTTCCAATTGAAATTATTGGCCTCCCTAACGTTGTCCGTTGATCAACTAATATAATGGTGGTTGTTTATATCAAACCAAGGGACTGTGAACATTTAATAGAGGGATCATCCTTGGTTGAGAATGCGAAAAAAATTGTTAAAGGAAGGCGTCTTCATTCAACTCTTTCTGACACAAATCCTTCATTCAACCCACTGAATCCTTCATTCAAGACAGCCTTCATTCAACCCACGAATCCTTGTTTCATACCGGGGTGACAACCCTGATCTTTTTTTTTTCTTCTGGTGCATAGATTATAGGGAAACTTTCAATACCACGCCAGTGAAGATGTAATATCCCAAAATGGGAAATACAGGAATATATAACATTTATAACATTGCAATCACGGGAATAATCAAAATGTAAGCACAAAACTGTAAAATGCTGGAAATGACAGAATATAACATCAAGACATTAAAACATTAGCAGAAAAAACTTATCCATATCATTATGTATCTACAGCAAGGTAAGTACACAGTGCTCCAAACAAAATGCACTCAAGCCACAAGATGGCTGAGATACACTAATGAAACTTAGTACTGGAAAGTATAAAATCTTGCTGTTGGGAAAAAGATCAATGTGCGAGATGATTCTGGAGTGCTCAGAACGATCCAATATTTTAACAATGGATTCTACTCGAAACACCCGAAAAAACCCAGAAATGGTTTGGCTAGATTTTGATTTTGGAATTTTGGCCCTTTTTTGGGTTGCACACTACACCCGTGTTGGATGAGTTACGCACTCCCTAGAGAAAAATACTGATATGGGGCTAAAATAATGATATATCTGCTGTAATATCACCCACTCATCTCAATAACGGAAGGGTTAGCCCCTTCTCCCGATTCACAAGCTCAAAACTTGAGATCTAGCTCCTCCACTGAATGCGCAGTTGTTGGATACACAACTACTGGGAAATACTGCATTGTCTAGGAGGTCTGATGATGTAGCCTACTGATAAATAATACAATGCTGATCACAGGCTGCTGAAGTGATCCCCGAAGTGAAGGATTAATCCCTCACAGGATTACAAGCTGAGTTTCTTGGAACTTCCTCTTCTCCTCAAACCCTCATTGCAGAATTACGCATTTCTTGTAGGAAATGTTGCTGCACAGGAGAATAGATGGATGGCCTGATGCCGGATATGTCAATTAAACTCCTAGAAGACTGCAATGAATCCACAGTGTGAAGGCCTAATCCCTCCATAGGTTTCTCAGCTGAAGTACTGAGAACAACCTTCCAACTCTCACACCCTAATTCAGGAATGCATAATTCCTATAGCTGGAAGTGCATATGAGAGTGGCTGAATGTGGAACTAATTTTCGGACGACAAATGCTGCCCAAGAAAACCTTCCCAGAGTAAGCACTCGAAGTCCCCAATGGGTAAGGGTTGGATTCCCGCTCGGGAACACCCGGTGTTAAACAACACAACATACTTAGCTAAATAATTGAAGCGTGCAAAGAAATGTCTTACGACACTCAACAATAAAAATCCAGACTCCCATCCTTTTCTGTCCTCATCTTCATTTTATGGTTTTGAGCCTTCCCTAGCCTTGGCCCTCCTCATAAATGTGTTGCAAATGTGGCCACTAGCCTCCATAAAAACTGCGTTGTCCTCCATGATCTCCATCACTGCTGCAATTACTTCAGTTCCTCCATAACGTCTACATTTAATGCACTACCTCCTCCATCATCTCTGCATTTATTCCTCCACTATCTCTATCATCTTCTTCATTAATGATTTATGACCTCCACTCTTTCTTCATTATTATGTTGCTCCACTACTCCATAATGCTACTCCACTACTCAACTAACCCACACTCACACTATAGAAATTGATTTTATTCATCTACTGGGTTTATGGGTCCCTCCACCCTTTTATTTACTTAACTAAATAAGAAAATTAAAAAATCTAATATTCCAATTAGTTGATGGAAAATTTGGAATATTACAGTCCTCCCTGCCAAAATGTTGCTTGTCTCAAGCAACTGGAAAAGTGGATGCTACAGAAATCCATCTCCCTCCGAAGTGGCATCCTTATATGGAAGGTTTCCCCATTTGCTCCAATGTGTTATGAATGAACAACTCCATAGATGCCTCTCTAGAATGTTTGTAATGGCCTCGAGCTAGGTAGCTAGATGCCTCTCCTCATCCGTGATTCCCCAAGTGGCAACCATCTGTTATCCAAGAGCCTCTTCTCTCCATGAGATATGTCAATTGTAGTGGTTCCTTCCCCAACTGGAAATTCCCAACTCATAAACTATCTCTCCAACCCATGCTACATGGAGTGTTTTGTGTCCCTCCATGCTCCAAATAGAGACATATGGATTGACATGTGAAATGTCGAACCATACTCTCCCAATAGAAGCCACCACAACAATGCCTCTTGCTGCCACATCACACCATCATCATACCAAGTATGGTATCCATACTTTGTCAAGATAAGCCACTGCAACAATGCCTCTTGCTTCCACACCACCTCATCATCATACCAAGTATGGTGGCCATAATCTCCTAATAGAAGCCAACGTAGCAAGGCTTCCTGTTGCCATCCCACATCATCATTATGCAAGGTATGGGAAAATATCGATCCATATTCTCCCAAGATTAAGCAATGCAACAATGTCTCTTGTTGCCACCCCACATCATCATAATGCAAAGCATGAAGCAATGATATACTAACTGACATGTAGAATGTCACACCAGACCAACATAGCCAGGCTTCCTGCTGCCACATCATATGATTATCATGAAAATTCCCAAACAACAACATACCCATTGACATGTGATATGTCATGTGATGGCCAAAATCTCTCAAAAGCAACCAGCGCAGCCATGCCTCCTGCTGCTGCATCACACCAGTACTATGCAAGGCATGGAACATAAAGATGTGAAATTTCGGGTGGTAACCATACTCACCCAAGAGTAGCCAACGCAGCCATGCCTCTTGTTACCCTGTGTCATAGAAATGCAAGTAGCTTTCCAACCACTTTCTCATCATCTACATCCATCCATCCAATTGTGGGTAATGACTCATGTCATGCACCATCTCGGTATCCCCCCCAATGGAGAAGGTCCCGCCACAAAATTCTCATACAATAACCATCCCCATCACTATCTATGGCCTTGGGAAGACCATGAAGCATGGATACATCCCAGAAATATAATCCGGTCATGAGTGAAGAGATGTACTGTGTGAAAATGTCGAAGCAATGTGCATACCTTGACAATAGATCAATGTCGACAATACCATCCTCCACAATCTGATAATAATCTTTTCACTCCATGATATGTTGAATTGCATCCTCCTTTAGGTCTCACCATGAGAACATCCCTTCGATTGCCTCATAGAACCTATGAGGTTCTAAATATGCTGCATGCAGAAACTTCTCTTTGAGTTGTGAGGTGCTCATCAAGAAGGCTCTATCCTAATAATGGAAGATGTTATCCATTACATGATGTCTACCATCTACCATTTTCCCATCTAATGCTTCATAAGTGAAGTGGTCATCAGAATGCTCAAATAATAACTGGGCCCTCAAATCATCACTGCTCCTCAGTGACAGCATTTCTGATCTCCATGATAGTGCATATGTTGTCTCATGGCCCTCTCCATACACAATGCTGAACTCATAGCCCTGCATTGTACTGATCCACTATTGCTGCCTCTTCTGTAGTTGTTTCTCTTCCTCAAAAATATTTCGGAGACTATGGTGGTTGGTCTTCACCTGAAATCTACTACCAATCAAAAACTTCCGGAATTTGACCAATGCATATTGGCCAATATCTCTTTGTCGTAAGTAGAATACAACAAATCATGCAACAATAACTTCTAGTTCTCTAAAGCTATTATATAGCTTCCCCGCATTAGGATTGTGCTAATCCGATCCTTAGAAACTCCACACTCCAACACAAAGTGTTGTGTGCATCTCAACAATGTCAAACTGCGATAACTATACATCTTGTCCTTGAACTAGTCAAGGGTCCTCTGCGCAGTGATATTCTGTTGCTCCAAATTAGCAATGTGTTCTAACCCTTGGTCATGCAATTGCCCTGATGGAATGAACCCACAAATATCCATCTCATGTGCTGAAATAATATGGGGCGGAAATTTTTTCATAACTTGGATCAGCTAATGCTTGGGAACATCTTACAAAGCTACAAGAGTTCCTCCAAGCGGTGTAGTTTCTTCTCCAACTTCTGGTGATGGTGATGATTGATCCTCTACTGTTGCACCAGCACCAGTATCTGCTTCCTCTCCTCATGCACCTCCTGAATCATGCCTAAGACTCTCAATGTCGAATGATCAGGACCATCTTGCAAATATGCAAGTGCTCCTCCCATTGATGCAAGTACTTCTACTGAAGATAGTGGTGGTGGTAGTTTCTCATCTTATGGAGTATCAGTGTTGACATCTTCCTTTTTCTCCTCATATACTTCCTCATCAATGTTGGAAAATGTCTCAATGGAAAGTGCCTCCAGTTTTCTTCTATCAAACTTCTCTACCAACCTTTGAGTGAAGTTTGCATACGCAGTCACTCCTGCATGCTCCATATTGTCGAACCACCAATCATTTGATTCACCCTCAAGGTGTAGCGCTGCAATCTGAATAGCCTCTTCTTCCGCTACTTGGTGTAGCTGGAAGAATGCATCTAACTTCTCCATCCAATATTTTTCCGTGCTTTTGGATGACCCATTAAATGTAGGCAGAAATAATCTATTCTGCATGTGCCCTCTTTTTCTATTGCTGCTGTGGGGTCTCTGTTTTTCTTTGACCTAGAAAAATTGTCGCAAAGTCGGATTCTCTTTGAATTCTCTACATTGAGATCTATACTCTTCAATATAATCACCCAGAGTCTCATGCTCCAAATATCCTCCATCTCCATGCCATTCATTTCCTTATGTAAGGAAAGTGGGGATAGTAGGGCGTTGTGGAACTTTCTCCACCACCGGTTGCTTATACTGCTGATAGGAAGTGCTTAGACCTTATCCATTTTGAAACCCTCTTGAGGTTTCCTTTTTCCTTTCCCTTCTGATTTCTTTGATTTCCATGGTGATATCCTACATATATTTGAAGAGAAGTGTGGCAAGAATCAATCCTTCCGCCATTGTAGACTTCTTAATTTTATGCTTCTTCTTCTTATTATTCTGATGTCATGAAATGCCCACAAGCTGAGCCAAAGATCCCGCTCTGATACCACTGTAATATCCCAATGTGGGAAATACAGGAGTATAGAACATTTATAACATTACAATCAAGGCAATAATCAGAATGTATGCACAAAATTGTAAAATGATGGAAATGACGGAATATAACATCAAGACATTAAAACATTAATAGAAACAGTGGATCCACCATATCATTATTTATCTACAAAAATTTAATTACACAGTGCTCCAAAAGGAATGCACTCAAGCCACAAAATGGTTGAAATACATTAATGAAACATAGCACTGAAAAGTATAAAATGTTGTTCCTGGAAAATATTGTTGCTTGGAAGAAGATCTATGTACGAGAGGCTTCTATAGTGCTCATAAAGACCCAATATTTTAAACATGGATTCTACTCGAAACACCTAGAAAAACCTAGAAATTATTGGCCATATTTTGAGTTTGGAATTTCGGCCCTTTTTTGGGTTGTACACTATACCCCTGCTGGCTGAGTTATGCACTTCCTAGAGAAAAATGTTGATCTGGGGCTGAAAGAATGATATATTTGCTACAGTATCACCCACTTAGCTCAATAATTGAAGGGCTGGTCCCTTCGCCCGATTCCCAAGCTCAAAAGTTGAGATCTAGATCCTCCACTGAATGTGCATCTGCTGCATGCACAAGTGCTGGGAAATACTACATTGTCTAGGCAATCTAATGATGTAGCCTACTGATAGATAATACAATGCTGATTCCAAGCTTTTGAAGTGATCCTCGGAGTGAAGGATTAATTCCTCATAAGATTCCAAGCTGAGTTTCTTGGAACTTCCTCTTCTCTTCAAACCCTCACTGCAGAATTATGCAATTCCTGCGGGAAATGTTGCTGCATAGAAGAATAGATAGATGGCCTGATGCTGGATATGTAAATGAAACTCCCATAAGACTACAATGAATCCACAGTGTGAAGGGTTGATCCCTCCATAGGTTTATCAGTTGAAGAACTAAGAAAAACCTTCCAACTCTCACACCCTAATTTAGGAATGTGTAATTCCTATAGATGGAAGTGAAGATGAGAGTGGTGGAAGGTGGCACTGATTGTCGGATGATGAATGGTGCTCAAGAAAAACTTTTGAGAGTAGGCACTTGAAGTCCCCCATGGGTAAGGGTGGCATTCCCTCTCGAGAACACCCGATGCTAAACAGCACAACAGACTTAGCTAAACAACTAAAGCATGCAAAGAAATGTCTTACGGCACTCATCAATAAAAATCCATACTCCCCTCCTTTGTTGCCCTCATCTTCCTATTATGGTTGTGAGACCTTCCCTACCCTTGGCCCACCTCATAACTGCACATGTGGCCACTAGCCTCCATAAAGACCAGACTGTCCTCCATGATCTTCATCACTGCTGCAATTAGTTTTCCACTTCCTCCATCATGTGTGCATTCAATGCACCACTTGCTCCATCATCTTTGCATTTATTCCTTCACTATCTCCATCATCTTCCTCATTAATGCTCTATGACCTCCACTCTTTCTTCATTATTATTCTTCTCCACTGCTCCATTACTCAACTAATCCACATTCACACTATAGAAGTGGATTTTATTCATATACTGGGTTTATGGATCCCTCCACCTTTTTATTTACTTAACTAAATAAGAAAATTAAGAACTCTAATATTCCAATTAGTAGATGGAAAATTTAAAATATTACAGAAAATATTTTAAATAGTGACAACCCACGACTAACTCTAATTGAATAAAAACCAAGAAATTGGAGTCTCCACAATAAATATTTTGTAATTAAATTAAGCAGGCCCAGGGTGATTACATGAATTTCCACCATCTTGCACAGAGCATAAGATTACGTGACCTGGTAAGAGACTCGGTCAGTCTCGACTAAGAGATAGAATTTAACAGTCCTTGCTTACGCCACATGTTGCAGGAAGGAGCCCCACAATGTCACATCTCCCCAAACTCGTGGCCGTGGTTCACTCTTGAGATCGGATGAGGCTCGACGGTCTCCACTACCCCATGGCAGGTAGATCTCCCATCGGTAGTCGCTCACTGTATTACCCACACTCCTGCTGAACTTGGGTTCAAAGGTACCACCGACTCCCTCCGTGGGAGGTGAAGGTGTTACTTCTGATGTAGCCAAATGGATCGGTCAGCTACTGCCTCTCTCTATATATTCTGCTCCAACCAACCTACAGATAAATCCCAAACGAATTTCCCTTAACACGATAAATAAAACCCTTACTTATCGCATTTTGTGGATAAGTGACTGAAAATTAGCTCCAAACAGATCTTCCATACCAATTCCAGGGGTCCGCGGTCTTACTGGAGGCCTCACTATGCATAAGTTTTGGCTTGTCGGCCTTAACAAAAACCCCTGACGTTTTGTACTACTCTGGATCAACAGTGAGGGTGTCTCTGGTTCGTGTGTTGTTGGGAGATTGCAACTGGTGTAAAATTATTCGTCTATGGGGCTGATCCTTAATCCTCATGTCACCCCAGATCTGCTTTCGCTATGGGACCAACAAGAATACTCTTGGTCTAGGAATTCAAATTTCTTGGCGATAGCACTGGCGGCCTGCAAAATTGCAGATACTCAACCCTTATAACTCCAGGAATTCGATCCTTTACAAATGATAAATGCGATGTCTGAGAAACATAAGACTAGTGAAATTCTGCCAGAAATTGAAACTCTCCTTGCCCGAAATTGTGGCTCGTGACTAATCTTTTAAAATTTAGTTTTCTTAAAATAGTATATAAAAGAATCCGTCCAGAAAAATAAAAGTCACGCCTCTTTATGATTCTTGAATTGGAAATAGCAGAACTTCAAAAATTAAGTGAAAATAAGAGACCAGCTAAGGTGATACCAGATGTGATACCAGATACCACCGAAGATGGAAAATTTTGGCTAGGGTGAGAAGAAATTCCATTGGAGTTACAATAATCTTGTAAACAAAAATCTCGCTCACAGGATGCACAACTCTAATACCATTGTGATATCTCGAGTAATAAAATAGTCAACCGATATGGTACATCTAGGTGTTCTAACTAAAAATAATTGCAATAAAAACACTGAACACAACGGCATATGGCACTGAAACACTTTATTGAATATTATTAACTAAAAATAAATTACATGCCCATACAACAGGATTTGAGCTCCTGCAAATGGCATGCACAACTGCTCATTAAAACATAAAACCAACATTGATGTAAGACACTGAAGCTCAATCATGGACCCTAGATGGATCCACCAGAAAAATTCACCATGGAGTTCTCATCTTGGAATCACTGCTAGAACTAGCGACACCAAGTTCTCAACCAAGACACAATAACATAGATAAACCCGAATGCCCTCGATGCCTAGCTCCTTCCCCATTGTATATGCTTGATGGATTTTCTAGAAGCCTAATTTTATTATTTTCCCTCGAAAGCAAAGGAGAATATTGTGGGCAGAATTTAAGAATCTCTAGATTAAAGTGAAGGTGAATCTCCATGATTAAGAATCTTGTTTCATGCTTTTTCAAATGTATAAGGATATCCTCTTGAAGAATAAGGATAATAGCAAAAATATTATTACTTCCAAATTTAAAGATAAGTTTTGGGATGATAAGGAGTTAGAGGGTAAAACAAAGATAAGGTATTATATGAAGGTGATCAACCCCAATCTTGAAAATCTGATTTATCTTTCTGTCTTCACTCATGCTAAGAAAAAAATGAACATTGTCAAGATAATAACTAATTATCATGAGCTTCAAAGTGAAATCATACATTGTTCTATTCCCAAAACACCTTAGGACAAAAGAGTTTATCACCTTTATGATATTAAGAGCATTTAAAATGAAAATCAATTTCTCTTGGATTGCCCAACTCCTACTCATGTGCATTCTAATTTTCATAATATTTGCCACACTACCAATATTATTTTAAAGACTAAGAGAATTGATCCCTTTCTTAGATCTGGACTTAATATTGATCTAGGTGGGATGATATTACAAGTCAATACTAAGGATATATGGTAAAAATTTGTCAGACTCACTTTAAGTTCAAAAAAAAATAATTCCATGTGCATGTGAAACAAGATAATTTTATATCAAATATAACATATTTGATACTAAGGATATAAGGTAAGGATATTTCCGTCTCACTCTCAGTTCAAAATAAAATATTTGCAGATGTATATAAAATAAGACAATTTTATATCAACTTTTAAAATTCCTTTAAATAAAAAAAACAAAAAAAATGATATTATTTATATTTTCACATTTCAATTGAAGACATAATTAAAGCATTTGAATATCCATGTTAATTAATTTATTTTAATATCAAATTTAGATGAAACACACAATCACACACATATATGATTAGTAATAAAATATTTCAATGTGCAAAGAGAAGAAATAATTGGAAGTAAAAATATTCAATTCCTTTCTAATAATAATAGTAAGAGGGAGATGTGTAATTCATTCAATGCTTAATCTAAAATCAATTTGTGACATTTAAAAAATATTAATAGTAATTAAAAAATATAGTGTGCAAGATAAATCAACATAGATGCATCTTAAGTAAGGATCTAACATGAGCCGAGATGGATCAAATTTCTTCGCATGCAAACTTCTTTAGAGAGAAAAATACAATGTGTTATTTTTCTTTGTCTAAATTGTATTTTTGAATGCTAAATATAGTATATATAAGACCAATTAAAAAATTTAACCATAAAAACTTATTTTTTCATGATATATACATAATTTTTTTAAAACGATATATAATATATACTTAATTTACATTAAAATATTTTACATTACATGTACATGGAGACACTTTATGATACAAATTAACATGGTTTTTTATTATTATTAATAAATCGCATTGAATATTTTTTTATATACAACATCAAAATGTTTTATTTTAACAAATTTTTTTATATATAGATATATACATTTTTTTAATTTCTATTATTATTATTTTAATTATAGCCGACATTATTTTTCTATTTAGAACATAATGTTTATTTTTTATTTTTATTTTTGAAGGGGAATTGGTGGACGACACATCCCCTCATACTGAGTTGTAGAATGTGGAATGTAATCCATAAATAAGATATCTCAATGCTCAAGTTAACTAAACTATTTAAGCGTTAAAATTTTATGTATTATATATGGTTTATAATAATAATAATAATAAAGTAATTGAAAATTAACTTCTTATTGTTACAACATTTAAAGTATGATTATTTTATATTTTGGTCCTTTTTAAATTTTTTTTTTGAATCAAGCCAATATTTTTTGGAATTTCATGTTTAAGCTATGTTTATATAGTCCAAGTATCCAAGGGGTTTTAAAGAGGTTGAATCTATTTATGCAGAGAGAGAGAGAGAGAGAGAATATTCATCTTAAGAATAATATATCAAGTCCCGAGAGGGATCAAATATTTGGAGGTGCAAATCTTTTAATTTTTGCACTATAAAAAGAATGCATGTAGTTGATCCCTATGGGCGCTTGCTAGATTCGTAGTTAAGATGGATCTATATTGGTTTTAATTTTAGCAACATGAAATATATGATGAATTAGTATGTGTTTTGATGCTTATCACGGATTGATGCCTATCAACATTTACCAACCATTTAATTTATACACTTGAGTATATACATATGAAACAAATCAATTCGAATATTTTCCATACATAACCATCATACGATGAAATAAATCTTTTACATAAAAATTACATAATTTTATATTAGCACAACCATATAAATTAAACGGTCGATAAACATAGATAGTCATCAAAACACTTACGTGCCATTTAATTTAGAAAAGTTGTAAAGTTTAGAATTTGTAAGTGATTCACATATTATTATTACTAGAAATTACACCAGATGTTGCAAAGGAAATGCCGTAAGGCATTAGTGTAGGAAAGAGTAATTGTTAATATTCCATGATGACAATGAAATTGTCACTAGATGTTGCCAAAGGGTTTGAGTGGAATTTTTTTATCTTAGTTAAAGAGGGGGGTCTCTGGAATTGCATCATTGACATGACAGGAGTATCCTCAATATCAAGTTATCTCCTTTTGGTTATTTAGTGTAGTTGCCAAAGAATTCACTTTAGAGATAACAAATATCTCTATCCTTAGCAATTATTGACCACAAGACCTTAATTTGGTCTTTTGGTTTTACATGCATATGTATTTGAACTGGAAAAATTTATGTTTGAAATATTAGTGTACTTGAATGGTTGGAATTTGTCCACACCCTATTTGTATATGCCAACTTTATTTGGGATTCAATATTTCTTGCAAATGATATAGCTCTCTTGGGTTTCATTTAAATCCATTTACATTGTTCCTCCAATTAAAACTATATAAAACAATTTGTATCATATTTTTTTACGAGTATGTGGACTAGATCATAGTGACCTACATCAAATTATTTTGGATAAATTATAAGAAGATCAAGTTGAAGCCAAAATATGGATTTTTTGAACTCAAGGATGTTGAAAATCTCAAATTACCATACTCTACTACAAGTATGGTAAATTTTAATAATGAAGATAAACACATTTGGTATTTGAATTTTAGAGAGGACTATGAGCCTAGAGTATGATACCAAATTCCTTTCAATTGATGATATCAACAACCCAAAAATAATTAATAACCAAAAATAATTATTAGGATTTGATCTTCCAAAATATAACCAAAAAAATGAATTTGTCAACTACATTTGGCAATTTTTATGGAATTGGTTTGAACCAAACAAAGGAAAGTATTTCCTTCTACTGACATGTTGATGGATCAATTGAGGTAGCAAATTTTACTATGATTCAATCGTTATGTATGCTCAATTAGAAACATTCAAATGTAACAAAGTTCCTTGCCCGAATTTAAAATATTCATAATCAAATTAAAGAAGCTTAAAATAATAAAATTCATTAAATTTACCCCCAAAAAATTGAGCTACTGATCTCCTCAACTGAGAGTTACATTAAAAATCAATACAATTATGACCTAGTATGATGTAATGATTCTCCGTGCGATGTCCTTAAATGATGAATCACTTTTCTAACCTACTTAGATTATTTATATAATTATGGTTATAACACTTATTATTACAATATCATATATTTTTTTAAAGAATTTTTTTCACTTAAAAAACAAAACCATAAGCATAAATTAGGTAATAGAGACAGAGGAAAGTTGGTTAGTGAAGATATGTTTCTTAAGTGACAATGGTGATTTCCATAGTAGCTCCTTATTGGGTTGTGCCTTGTGGATTATATATTTTAACATCCAATACAATTTGAAGTGTAGCAAGCTTGAATCAAGATCATTGCATACCACATGGAGCAATAACCTATGTGTAATAGTTTTACATGTCTATTATGTCACTTGTTGGTCTCGTAGAAAAATTAAATTCCAATGCTTGGATAAGATTCTTCAATCATACTTATGACTATGATCTAAGTATAGTGGGGAGTGGAGCATCTTGATGGTTCCTTGGGATGTGTGCACCAAGCCTAAATATGGCAGTGGACTTAGCTTGATTGATGTTTCTACATACTTTTGCTACCACATTTGGCTCATGTGATATTATTTCTATGCCTCATTTATTTCAAGTTTCAAACTCATTCATCTTCCAAAGTATATTGGCAACTTTGAAATCCATCAATGGTTTGGTTCACTGGTCTTGGTAGGGTAGCAAAGCAAGATGGAACTTAGATTGTCATGTACCCAAGGATTCCATTTAAGGCATGTTTGATCAAAAGTGTGTTCTCAGATGGCCTTTCCCCTATATGTGGTCGGTTGGCGACTTGGAAACATATCTTCTAGGACTCTTGGTTTTCCCAATTAATGGAAATTCTGGTAGAATATATATTGAGAGCTTCATTAGGGAAACATTCATTGGAGGGCCACCTTATTTGAATATTATTGATGTCTTGTCCATTATTCCTTTTCAAGGATCTATAATTGCTTAAGGATTTCTTCTTTATCATTGCATGATCTATTGTAAATATGTTTTTGAGAATCAAGTTAGTTCATCGTCTGACTTCGATCCTCATGCTTTGATGAGATATGCAATAATTTTTTTCATAAGAGCACTTTTCTTATCAAAGAAAATGAGGCTTTTAAGCCCACAACATACTTTGATTTCATTTATGTTCTAGTTTCTCTATGGAAGAAGATATGATCTAGTTGTTCATTGTATATACTATTCCACTTTTGGTTTTTCCATTTATAAATACTTCTCTAGATTATAAGACATATTTAAAAAATAAAAACCAACACAGATCCATCTTAACCCATGATGCTCTAAGCACCAAGAAGATTAACTCTTTGTTCCCTTTGATCCCTCTCAGGGAATGTTGGTGAGAGAGGAAGAAGGGGGGAATAAAACACTTTTCTATCTCACTGAACATTTAAGGAATATAATATATCCTTTTTGTCTCTCTACACATATTCTTCCCATGTGTATGTACATTTTGTTTAAGCAACGACCGGAATTTAAAGGAAATTTTTTTTTGAAGTGAAGGGAAAGGGAGGACAAAGGCGAAATCTCTCTCTCGTAATAATTTTTTTATTTATTAACTTTCCCTCCCCCTGCAATATTTGTTAGCCTTGGCATGTCCCGTAATCACTGAGAGGTGAAAGTGAGCCTTTTCCTTCAATTATGGAAGCATCTCTTACCTTTTAGAAAGAATATTAATGAGTTAGTTAAAGCTATACTCTTTCAAGAAATTTCTCCTTTTGATGGATGGGTCTTCCTCTCATTTTCATATTTTCACTGGTTGTTGGTTTCCAAAGGAAGAGCCTCGCTAACGTTGTGTCCATTTATAACCTTGGGTTGGATGAGGTGGGAATTGTAGGCAAAGAGAATCTACATATGAATAGGCTTCCTCCATTGAATATGGTGCTCTTATTAATTCTTACTTCCTAATTTCTTTGTAATAGCTTCTAAGCTTTCCCTTGAGTTGTATAACCAGAGTTATTTAGGTGTGAAAAGGCTTAAATACCATAAGGGAGAGGAAAAACAGAGAGAAACCATGTCATTAATTTCACATCGCATATGTGACCTAACAATAATGTCAGTGATTTGAAATCTGAGAGGACAGTGGTGAAAATGTGCGATAAGGAGGTGGGTCTGAAAGACAATACTTGCAAGATGAATCATATATTATCTATGGAGGACCTTTTGTATCACTTTTTCTCCTTTTGTAGTGGCCATCTTGATTTCCTGGTATTTATCGATATTTCTTGTCTCCAACCTTTGACTATCCCCTTATGACCCATTCGATATACATGTGTTCATAACGGTTTATGCAACATATAATAAAGAACCAACAATGATTCCATTCGAAGAAAGAAAGATTTAAATTAATATGGTGTCGGTAGAGCTTTCCCGATTCAAAGGGATGAATAGACAAGACGAAATGGGTTATTTGAACCGTGGATGGCAGGGAAAGTTGGAAATACTTTCCAAAACGTAACGACTAGGATCAAACAGTCTGGATACTGGTATGTCAGTTTCAACCTTGTCTGAATACCTTAGTATTTATTCACATGGTAGGGAAGGTAGATTGTCTCATTATGAGTATTATTTAAACGTCATTGTGCAAGTGAATGCAATGACTGAGAAAACCTAAAATTTACAACATCAAACTACACTAGTACTTGGTTGAAAACACCCGAAAATTCCTACACGATGAGCATTGGAAGAAGTTAAAAATTCAATAATAGTCAAATAATATTTCACTCAATTCAATGTAGGGCTTCAATATTAATGATTGAAGTCATCTCAATGCATTCCCATAAGCAATGTATTCATTACAGGGTAACAATATTTACGTCACTACTAATTTGACTACCTGCTCTCTTCCATCAAGTCACTCTCTACGCCATCGTGCCCACTCCATTGGATTTATACGCAACCTATTCCCGTGTCCACTAGATCTAACAATTCCTTAGAATTTTGGACACCAGATTTAATTAGAGTGTTGAAATTTCCTTGTTGATATGAATGCTTGTTCTTTCCCGTTTCTCGTATCATCTTTTCTAGTGAGAGTGTAGGTTGAGAAGAGAGATTGGTAGAGGTTATAGATTTAGTTATGAAGTTAGCTTAAATGATGGAGGTTGTAGATGAATGGCCTAAAACATTTCAATCGTCTAACATTTGATTGGATGGTGCAGATAGGTACACTATGGCAGCTGGGGGAGTTGTTTTCGAAGAGGAATGCCTTACGACGTAATTATTGTTAACAAGTTAGAAAGTTGAGAATTCATAAGTGATTTTCATATTATTATTATTAACCAAAAAGAAAATCTATGAAACATTAATAATTTCAAAAGATTGTCCATTAAATACAATTTTTCATAAATACCAATATCAGAAATTAACTTGTGTTTGGAGAAATGAACCCACTCAATTATAAAAACGAATTATTCGCTATACCACTCAAACTATTTTTTTAAAATATTTTCAAATTATTAGATCTAAACCAACCATACACTTTTTATTTTTTGAAAATTAAAATTCTAAAATTTATGACACACCAGACTTAACAACTTGACAAATATGTAAGTTAATCAAGATTCTTTGCTTTATAATTTTCATTGTAGGATACTGGTATATCCACATAATTCCCATTTCAAGGGGCTTTCACATGAGGTCACTACTAAAAAAACATGAAGCTTCTGATGCATCGAATCACTTACAAAACATTTTTTTTTAAAGAACGACACTTCTAACCACACGTATACAGTAACTTATTTTTACATGTATATATATAAAATGAACATACGAGTTTGGTATATCAACATATTCCCCATCTTGAGGGACTTTCACATCACGTGACGAAAAACGACCCGAATCGTCTGTTCCATCAAATCCATAACAAACAAACCTTTAGCATCGTATAGCATATTTTTCCTTGACGTGTCATATTTTTGTGGTGTGTTTAAAACTAACTATTAGGTTTTGCTGCAATGTTGCATCATCTTAACCGTGTTTTGAGATGGTGACAATTGGACATGCATTTAATATTTTATTTTTTCATGGTTAAGATATAAATTTCTATTTTATGATATTTACTTATGGTTTAGTTTAATTAATATTTAGTTTATGGATGTATTTTTTGGATCAATTTTGTTTAAAGTTTCATATAAATTTTTAAAAATAAAAAATTTAAAAGTTTTTTAGAATATTAAATTTATTTATACATTTGAAAGTATTATTGGCTAAAAATTCTATTATTATAAAAAAAATAGTTTTTTCTATTAATTTAATTATACCTTTATATAATATAATATTATTTTAAAAACAAACATATATAAAACACTTTTACATATTTATATATATATAAAATCACATGTTATATATACAATTAATTAATTGAATTTTTTACATCGTCCAAAAATCACCTATTATTGTTCTAGTTTGGTCAACGTTACAGATTAGATATTTACTGATATTGAGGAACTTTCTCTTCATGTCGCTATAAAATCACATGAAGCTTGGGCTGCATCGAATCCAAAGATAAACAAAAGTTTAGCATCCTATATTGTAACCATTAGCATAATTTTTGTGTCGCTATAAAATCACGTGAAGCTTGGGCTGCATCGAATCCAAAGATAAACAAAAGTTTAGCATCCTATATTGTAACCATTAGCATAATTTTTGTGTCGCTCTAAAATCACGTGAAGCTTAGGCAGCATCGAATCCAAATATAAACAAAATTTTAGCATCGTATATTGTAAACACTTCCATATTTTTTTGGTTTAAGCCTTATATTTTTGTTGTGTATCTATTATCTATTAGTAAAATTTTTTTAATTATTGTTGTTTTTTTAATTGTTTATAGTAATTTTTGTGGTTCATCTAGGTGTTATAGTGATAGTAGTTGGAACCATGTGTGATTACACTAGTATGAATTCAGATTAGTTATCAATTCATCTAATCAAAATAAGTGTTATTGAACTCTTATTGTTTATTGTTTTTTAGTATGTTTTTTTAAATATAAATATCTTTAACTCATAAACTAATTCATTTCATAATTAATAATAATATAATTTAAAATAAAGTCATAATTTAGTTAAATTATTATTATTATTATTATTATTTTAAATTTTGGCACTGTGAGATGGATTACTAGGTAAGTGTTTTGATTCTTACTATGAATTGATGTCTATCGACGTTTACCACCCATATGGTAGCGCTAATATCTATATAACATTGTATTAGCATTATATAAAAATATTAAAAATGAGTTATGTGTATGATGGAAACCACTAAATCCTAATCTGTTAATTGTCTAGTCATTCATTTCCTTATTTTATTCATCAAAGTATAGTTTGTATCTAGCCACATTTATTCATTTAAATTCACAAAATAACAGTGTGAATTATACACACACACACACACACACGCACATTCAAAAAACCACTAGAACACAATGAATACTGCTTGAAAAAATTTCATTTCTAATTTTACTAGATCAGCCAAATTCATTGCACCACTTAAATTTTCAATAGGCATATTTTCCAAAACCATTTTTCCATACAGTATACATAGTATAATAAACAACCAATTTTCATCAAAGAAATTTAAATGAAAGAAAATATATTTACAATGTTTTGTAACCACAAAGAGTTTTGTATGGGTGTAGTGTAACTATGGGGGTAATATTAGGGTACTTAAGGAGGTTCCCCAAGGGAACAATGATATATATCTAGTATAATATTGTGAACAAAATGTAATGCGAACATTACATTGTGTTCACATTCTTACAATACATATATATTATTATGCCCTTGGGTACCTCCCTAGGTACCCCATATTAACCCAATAAGTACATTTCAATGAGATGTTGATATTTATCTATCTATGTCAATAAAATATAACTCACTATTTAGGCCATATATAATGGATATCATTTTATCAAAAATATCAACCAGTTATATTTAAAAATAATGTAATTAAAATACTTACATTCCAACTCAATTATCTTATGAATATATCCAACATAACCATGTTATTCTTCATCCCTAGAACTTGCATAAATTACTTGATAAAATAAATCAAGCACTCCTCAAGCATATGTTTTTTACCAGAATGCAAGTTTTTTTCTCCAGTCTAAATGAAATGGCAACATCCTAGGATATCTTTGTACAATCCATAGAAAATTTTGGATATTAAAATGAATAATTAGACTTAAACTTGTAATAACACATAAATTCTTTAAATAAAGTTCATGTTCTATTATAATGGGACTTGCAAGCCAAATTTTCTACTGGTTCCACTCAAAATATACTAAGGTTATAAAAAATTATATAATGATCCATTCTTAGATACACGTCTCCCTATTTAGGGAGGATTTTAGACCCCAAAAGATTTTACTAAATGAGGTGAAAAAATTTCTTTTCTACCTTCTCCCTTGAGAATAATTTTTCCTTATGTAATATACCCGGTGACTTAATGCTCGATTAAGGATATGGGGTATTGATTTCTTCTTCTTTTTCTTCATAAGCTTAACAATCAGGTCCGATACCACTTTGTCACATGATCCTACCAAATATATCCTAACAATAGTTGCAAAAAAAATATTTTCATCTCTCATATGTTTTTTCAAACACTTTACATGTAAACCTTTCTTTAAATACTTTGTATAGAACAAATTCATTAGTCATCTTCTTGTAGGATTTTTGTTAATTTTGTTTTTTATGAAATAAAATAATAAGAATTACTTTGATTCCACTTGTAACATACTAATTGAAATATCACTTAATAATGAAACTTTTGATTTATGTCTTTGAGGCATGTTATCAAATAGTTTGTATGAAAATTGTAATAAAACACCTTTAACACATTTATTCAAATGCTTTGCATGAAAATAGGCATAAATCAAGTATAGAAGCACCATCATAAAACAATTTTGGCATATAGAAGTACTATCCCCATCTACAAAACAACATTTTTATTGGGGCATTTAATCAAATAATTTGTATGGAATGAATCATTAATCCATTTAGGAATTTCTTCAAACACTTTTAATGCAAACTAATATAGCGACTTCCTTAGGGAATATCTCCTAAATTATAATAATCCAAGTTCTAAAAACTAAACAAGATGATTTATGGTATTTACCCTTAGTATGGTCCAAGTTTCAATTGTTGGAACCTCCTAGTTGAAAATTTATAGCAGAAATGCCAACATAACCTATTTGATGCATGATTTAGGAGTATCCAAGAAGCTTTAATTCCTCTTATCATATCTCCTAAAATATCCAAGATTTAAAAGTTTGATCAAATGATTGACAAGATTCCCCCTTGCTATGGTCCATGTTTAAGCTTATGGAACCTCTTAGAGGAAACATTATAACAAAAATTCCATCGTGACCTATTTGATGCATGATTTTAGGAGAATCGAGGAAGATTTACTTCTTATGATATTATCTCCTAAAATATTTCCACCCAATATTTGAAAGTTTGACTATATTATGCGAAATATTTCCCCTCACTATGTTCCAAGTTTCAATTTCTGGAACCTCCGAGAAGAAAAATTATAGAAAAATTTCCAACATGACTTGTTTTAAGATGCATTTAGGAAACCCTACTTCCTCTTATCATATTTCCTAAAATTTGACAACCTACAATCTAAAAATTGGACCAAAGGATGTTGCACAATGTTTTCACTAATGACAACAAGTGTCACTTTTGTCAAATGGGAGACCTAAGGAATCAACAATGTCATTCATGAATCAAAGGAGGTAGTATGATAGTCGGATATCTTGCATGCCGAGAGAAGTCAAAGAGGTTTTGGGTTTATTGAGTATTTTTTCAAATTTATGATGGTATAATGAATCTATGGATGGTATGGTTAGATAGTCCTCTTTGAAACCTTTCCAATAATATATCACACTTTGAAAAAATATTCCCGGATGATAATTTATGAGAATTTGACATTGATAGTTGTAACTCATTAGCCACATTATTGCAACAAGAATGTTGCAACTCCCAAGGCTATCAACTTTAATTATCAACTAGGGGTTCATACAAACTGAAGAGGCATCGAAAATATATGTGAAACATACAATGTGTCCTTATTTAATTGATCAGATGTAAAGGAGTGAATTTCATGAAATCAATTCTTAAAATAATTGTAGAAAGGGAAATTTTACTTTGAAAATAAATTAGTTAGAAATTTGTAATTGAAATCCTAAGAGCATGAATTAAAATAAATAGGCCTAATCTACTTTGTAAAAATGCATGTCCTAAGTGGTGTTTATTCTTCCTCAGTAATGGATTTATATCCTAGGGGTCATGGTTCATTCCTAAGAGAGAAAAACCAAGCTTTGGGAGCAATTCTGGTAAATTTTACACGTGCTAAAGGAGTGCTACACGAAGTTGCTATAGGAAGTCATGTAGATGCTAGAAGAAGAGATAAATCACCGAATGACCAAGTAAATAAAATAAGAATTGGATGGGACATATTTTTTTATTAATTAGGATATATTAGGACTCCATTATAAGTGGATTCAATCCAAAATACCTCTGCTAACATGCACTAAAAATAGCATAAAATTACTAGTCTAAAAATTGAAAATTCAAGAATTAGTGAGCTAGTTAACCTATCAAATGCAGAACATAATCAAGTGAAAATGAAATGGGATCAATTTTATTATTAAATTGATTGTTTCTATGACCTAATACAAGTGGAATAAAATCAAATTAATCTTATTCACATGTTCTAAAAAATAACAGGAAATTACTACTATTTTCAAAAATCCTATATTTGTG
>JAXQQM020058180.1:0-103968 GCA_034641835.2 Pinus albicaulis | reverse complement strand
CTGTTGGACGGATAAGTCGTTCTTGCGGACAAGACAAACCTCCCAAGTGTCCTACGGAAAACTAGCAACAAACATACAACTAAATCTATCTTTTTCTAGATATATTGCCATTTATAATTAAATGCTATAAAGGCTCAATGATCCTACCTTTGATCCAATGCTTGTTTATAGTAGTAATCCTTCAGTCACCCCAAAGAGTTGCCTTCAAAGATCTGCAATCACAAACAAGAAAATGTCAAATAGCACCTGCATAGCATATATTCATAAATCATATCTATTATGGTGATCAAGGAATCCATAAAATAAACCAATCAATTGACATCTTATTGAGAAAAATGGATTTATTTGTATTAACTTAAATAAGAAGAGCCTTACAACCGTGTCCACCTTGATGTTGTACAGGTCTTCCTGGGGTTCGAAACATGTGTTTCCTTTACTCTGACAAGCCTTGCACTCTTCCAACCGAGATACATACAAGTATGTAATCTTTCCCACATAAAATCTCAACTAAAAGGGTTTATTTTATAACATCACTTCAACTCTAATAATACTAATAACTTTAACTCATCAATTGTAACCCTTTGAGGCTGCCCTATACCTCTTTTTATAGTGAAAGAGAGAAAGTTACAGCTCCATACAAGAAGGGATAGAATCCTCCTTCAAAGGGATTAGCTCCTTACATCAAGGGGTTAGCTCCTTATTGGATGGGATGCTTGAACATGAAAGGAGCGGACTTTCCACCATAGGAATGTTTCTAGAAGCTTCCAAAAATGACTTTAACTGAGCTTCTAGATTTTACTTGTGCCTTTTCTTATCTTTTACAAGGGTCCGCACTTTTAATAAACATAAATTGCGCTTGGCTATGCATTATTTATAGCCAAGAGGTGCGGGACCGCAAGAAATACTAAGAGAAAGTGCGGTACCAGAGTTTTAAGGCTTTTATGAGCTTTTCTCTTAGTTTCAAGGCTTGAATTTTAGGAACTTGGATATTATAGACTTATAAGGGAGTACTAAGATGTCATGGTGACAAATTTCAGTGTAACAAATTTCCCCCTAAAGTGAAAAGTCTGAGAATATTCGAAGAGTGATGTGCTTTATCATGTCAAGGATCAGCATGTGGACACCCCAATCAGAACCCTGTAAAAAAATTCAACGCAACAAATATATGTATGTACATCATTGTTGAGGTAGGAATTCCCATACTCAGATCAAAAACTAACTAAACTTGTTCTGATACAGAAATGATTTTAATATTACATCTATAGTGTAGACACAGCATGGTCACAATCATCTATAATGAATAGTCTACTACATAATGAATCATAAAACTTCTCATAGCCTGGATGGTGGAAACTAGATCCAGGGTCTTGATTTCTGCTTCCCGAACTAGCATGATTCTAACCATGCGATTAAATGTGTTGAAATTGAACATGGAAGAAACCATTCGATTAACAATCAATGATATGAACTGTTAACAAGTGTGAGAGAAACCACCAATAATGAAAATGGCTCTCAAAGTACTCAATAAAATCCATGAAATGTGAATAAGTGATCTGAAGTTGAACATTTCACGAAATCGTTCGATCAAAGGTCAATGATGCAACCTGTCGTCGAAGGCGAGAAACCTGCCATTAAGGCATGTAGATTTCAAGGTACTGACGGATTCTAGATCAACTTCCTAGATGATGATCTTGTCATCGATAGAAAGTGATCCGTCGTAAGCAAGCTCATGACACGAAACCATAGATCAAGTTTTGAAGAAATTTTTTGCAAGTACTGACTCAAGGATGGTCAACGCGAATGGAGACAAGTGTTGCAGATGAATGGCTTGGTTGACTATCCTCTTGAACACATAATGACACTGTAGATGGTTTGGTGACAGTTGCCCTAAGCTAATACCCAAAAACTGGCTGAAGACTTTCAAAGTGGTTCGATTAACTGATAGGCAAAGGATTTCCCAACCCAGGTGGAAGTGTGACAAAAAGTGTCATGTTCAAGAGTGGTATAATGCTTTTAAAAATCAAAGTGTAACAAATGAATCTATTTTTCTCTCTTTTCCCCCACCATTTCTGGCAAGTACCTCTTTATTTTTGACAAGCTTGAGGAGGATAAAATTTGCTTGTTTATAAGCTCATCCTTCGGATGAGTCCAACTTAGTTTAAAATCGAACCCTAAGAAGGAGTGTCCGTTCCTATTTGTAATCGACAGGTCCTTTACTGTTAAATTTTAATGAGTCCAGTATAGGAGAAACTCGGTGTTTTTTATTTTTAGGGAGTCAGAATAAAAAACTTAAGAAAACTCCATGGGTGTTCTTTTTCGTAAATTTAGTCTCTCAGGCCCGAAAAAGGATAAAATAATGTAAGAGAGAACTCTATTGACCATGATTAGTCAACATATACCTTTTTCGTAAATAGTCCATTTCAGTCCGAAAAAGGGGTAAACTTATACTGAAGGGACGACCATTCATTTACTTTAACAAGTTTGAATAGTCAAGTACTCAGCGATCTTTTCATTTTTAGAGAGTCTTAAAAGGGCTTAAAAGAGGACTCCATGGTTTCACTTTTTCGTAAAATTTAAAGAGCCCTAAAAAGTGATAAAAGTTTACTCTTTGTCAAAAATGACCATTTTTCCTGAAAAATCCATTATTTTGCACAAAAACTCGAAAAATTAAACATACCTGTTTCAATAATAAAAAATAGTTTGAAAAACCAACTTTTTAAAGTGAAAAATAAACAAATTTAAAATTCATCTATTCGAAAAAACTTATAAAAAGGAGTTTTTCAAGTTCATTTTTACCGTTTGAGTTTGGAGTGAAGTTTTTAGAGCTATGGGCAAAAAATTCTTCGGAGAAGATTATGGGAAAACCGACTATCAGAATCGAAAACCGTTTGTTTCAGGGAATCCACAACCTCCTTATCTTGCTTTTCATCTGTTCAATTTTTTAATTTAGGGTCATAATTTCATTTTTGGGAGGAAAATATGTTGAAAAATCCGCCCTCGGGGGTCCACACCCAAGACATTGGGAACCTGCGGACCCCGACATTTTTCTACAAAGAAAAATGTCGGGGCCCTGCACTTTTAACACAGGGCCCGTGCGTATCTACGCACTGTGTGCGGAGGCGCCGTAACAAATTTAAAAACATATTTTCTTCCTAAATTACCCAAATTTTTTTCTTCAAAATAATTCTAATGCTTCATTTTACTGATTGTAGGATATCTACAATGCTCATTTGGCAAGAACGGGAGCACGAAGAGGTAGATGAAGCAACGATAATTCATCAACCTAATTTGCAAGCTTTAAGAGCATGCGTGCTTTACAAATTTTGGGCTATCAATGGCATGAGAGCTCAAGTGGATATTCTTACTTGGCTGGTAAGTAAATGGGATGTTCAAGACCAGTGCTTCATGATCGGAGGTCACCGGCTCGAGATTGAGCTGGAAGACATCTATTTTTTGACTGGTTTGTCCAGGAGAGGCAAACCACTATCTCTATTTGGGGCTGGGCCAGGTGGCCAGTCTGTTGCCAGCCTACAATTAGAGTTCTGTAATGATGAAGCCAATCCCCGAGACAAACGGATTGACATAAAAACTATCATCCGTCTCGAGCTTAAAGTGATTTCTTTTACCGTGGTCAAGTTGTGCGGAAGTGCAACTTTGCATGTAACCACCGGATCTCAGATGCACATAGCAGTAGACTGCTTTCGAGGCACCATATTCAACTGGTGCGAGGCAGTGTTGGAAAATGTGAAAGGCCAACTTACCAGAGCAAATAATGGGAAACTAAAAAACTTTGGATATGGGTCCATTGTAGTCACCTTTTCTCTAGAGAGGATCCCCATGTTAGCCCCGAAGCATATTCCTGTTGATGCTGGTTGACCTCGAGAGCCTAGGATGGTTCGTTGGGTTGCTTTGATGGCCCACCACAGTGAGGGTGGGGAGATTGTACGATTTCCCTCTACATATTTTCGCTGGCTGGAACACCAAATTTTTGTTATAAAGGATTTTCCTTATGCTGGCATGGACTTTCGTGGCGACTGGGAGATGCCCCTTCCTCTAGGAACTCAGTGGAATGGGTTAGGTAAAAAATCTCTTTTGACATGTTCTAATTTCTAATTTTTTATTTTGTTTTTAAATCATCCAAAACTGATAACAAAAAATTTCAAATGCAGATGTGGGTCCAACTCGACTAGCCATTCTCCACCCCTTTGACCGGAGGCAAAGGGATGCAACAACAACACTACCACCCCCACAGGATCAGACTGTAGAGATCATGACTGATTTAGAGCACCATTTGGAGTGGCTCACTATAGATATTCCTGAGACTACTATAGATGATATCCCACTCCGTCTATAGAGATATGTCATAGGTGTTCCTAGAGCATTCAGGAGGTTTTTGACTAGGGTGGCACGAGCAGTGGTGTATTATCGTGATCATCACCACGGATAGTGGATTATTGACTTGTAGAATCATTTTTTGTATCCCTTTTTTCCGATCATAAGGCATTTTGAGCCTATGATCGAAGACGATGTACTATTTTTTGAACACTACATTTATACTATGATATACTATTATTTCCAGTTACCTGTCCAATCATGTTTATCGAATGTTCATTCTATTACTTTGTTATTGCAAATGTATGTTTATAATACTAGAATCAATTGCGTCTGCTAATGTATTTAAACTTCCTGGAATGTGTTGATACTCAATATAATCGAACTCTCGTTCCAAAAGATGAACCCTTAAAATAATCTTAATAATACTGGATTTCTAATGGCATATACTTGATTTAACTGTAATACAACAAGTTCAGAATCTAACTTAACGATCAAACTCCGAATTCCAAATGAAATGGATTCCGATAATAATTCAATAACTGCACTATATTCGACAATATTATTCATCGTTTGACTGAGACTTACCCCATGCATCGATACTAACTCGACAGTGGGTGAGTAAATAACCCAAGCTGCGGAAGAGATGTTCCGTGTACTACGACAAGCGCCATTAGCAAAACCAATATATGTTTGAAAGGACGTCGACATCTGCGATAAAAGTATCCAGATAAGCAGGAATAATAGTAAGAGCACACTTAAGCTAGGCACACATTTCTAATCTATAGCACACCCGCTAAAAAGTAACTAATATACAGAGAAGATCTCCACACAAAAATCAAGCGTAATATCTCTTCAGGTAAAGTCCATTTTTGGGTTTACCTAAAGAGACCCCATCAGAATCAATCAATTCATAGGCCCCTTTTGCAAGCTGTCGCTTGAAAATATAAGGACTATGCCACATGGGTTCAAATTTCCCAGCCCCTAGCCTATCGTTGGCTTGATCATAAATCAAAACTAGGTATCCTTCTGAAAAATTACGAGGAGTAACACTTCTATCATACTGAGATTTCATTATTTTCGCATGAGACTCGGTAGCTAATGCAGTGGTGTGCCGATTCTCATCTAATTGAGTCAAGTATAAAAAATGTTTCTCCTCTTCAGAAGTGTCTGGTAATAACTCTATGGCTAGTTGGAGTGACGGTATCTCGCATTCAATGGGTAGTATAGCTTCTAAACCGTAAACCAGTTGAAAAGGGGTAAAACCTGTCGATGTTTTTACTGAAGTTCGATATGCCCAAAGTGCTCAAAAGAGCATGGTATGCCAATTCGACGTATGAATTCCAATGATTCGTTTGATCATGGTGACTAAAAATTTATTAATCGCTTCAACTAAACCATTGGCTTGCGGATAATATGGTGTATAACTGTCATGGCATAGGCCAAGTTGGTCTGTTAACTCGGTCATCATAATGTTTCGAAAATGGATTCCGCGATAAGTAATTATCGCTTGGGGTACACCGAAATGAGCAATCACATGATTGAATATGAAAGTAGCTGCAATTTTTCCATCTGTCGCAAATGTAGGCATCGCCTCGGCCCATTTGCTAAAATAATCTACTGCTAGAATAATATACCCATGCCCCCCGGCTGAGTGAGGGTTACATGTAATGAAGTCAATGCCCCATTTTGCAAAAGGACCAACAACAATTATAGGGTGAAGAGGAGCAGGTGGTGCACGCATTTTTCAATCGAATATTTGACAATTATGACATTTTCGGACTGCGTAAATACAATCTTCAAACATGGACGGCCAGAAATAACCTGCGCGCAATATCTTTTGGGTTGTGGCATACCGAGACATATAACCGCCACATGCTCTGGAGTGACAGTAATTTAAAACTTTTTCAGCTTCCTCATGGGTTAGACAACATCGAAAAAATGAATCCGCACCACAACGATATAGTGTGTCACCAAAAATATGATATTGTTGAGACTGGAAACGTATTTTTCGTTGTTGCGATTGCGAAAGCTCAGGCCGAAAATATTGGGTCTGAAGATAAAAAATAATATATCCATACCAAGGATCAATGGTACTAATGAGAAACAAGGATTCATCTGCAATTGGTTGTTCCGCCACAGTTTCTGTATCAGTACGTGGGAAATCACACATAAGTTAAGAAAATATCAATGATTTCTTGGACTTGAACTTTTCAAACTCCAAATCAAAGTCTTGCAGGATCACAATCCATTTGGAGTATTTTCCCCCTAGCAATTGTTTCGTCAAGATGTACATCATAGGGTTACAATCAGAGATCATTGTTGTTTTACGTAAAAGTATGTAGTGACGAAAACGTTGGACAACTTGAACAGCTGCCAAGGCCAATTTCTCCACATGTGAGTATTTGATTTCAGTCGGATGTAAGTTCTGACTAAGATAGTAAATCACATGTTCACTATGGAATTTATCTTCCTGAACTAAAACCATCCCTACCATAGAATCAGAAGCGACGAGGTACAGAAAGTAATCTTGGTTGTAGTTGGGAGGATACAGTAACAGTGCATGGGTCAACGCATTTTTCAAAGCATCAAAAGATCTATCAGTGACCTCATCCCAAAAGAAAGGATTGTTCTGTTTCAACAACCTAGTGAAACCTTTCGTTAACTCGGTGTAGTTAGGAATGAATCGACGTAAAAAGTTTGCTTTCCCTTGTAAACTTTGGAGTTGGCGAAGAGTAGAAGGAGGAGGTAAATTGATGATTGCCTCAACCTTCAATGGATCAACATGAATGCTTGACTTTGAGACGATAAATCCTAGTAATTGTCTGGATTGTACGTAGAAAACACATTTGTGAGGATTCAAATGAATCTTATAATGCCTACATCGTATAAATATGGCTCGTAAATGAGTAATATGATTTGCTCTGCGTGAAGAATGAGTAGGCAAATCATCGAGGTAGGGCTGCACAATGTGCTTAATGTCGTGAAATGCATAAGACATGGCCCTTTGAAAAGTGGCGCCAGCATTCTTAAGGCCAAAAGGCAATTTGTGATAAGAAAAAGTCCCTCATGGACAAATGAAAGCTATTTTAGGTTGATCTGCAGGGAGTATGTTTATCTGATTATAGCCGGAAAATCCATCCATGAACGAGAACATTTCACTTCCAACACAATCATCGATAATTTGATCGACGTAAGGGGTTGGATAATTGTCTTTTGGACAAGCTCGATTTATATCCCTAAAGTCGATACATACTCTTATTTTTCCCTATTTTTTATTAACCGGGACAATATTAGATACCCAGTCCATTAACGGGATCGGATAAATAAAACCTGCATGAAGTAATTTTTAAACTTCAGCTTTAATAGCGGCAACTTTTCTCGGATGTATCTAACGTAATCTCTATTTAACAGGTTTAGCATCTGAGTATGCCCTAATTTCATGAACAAAAATTGACGGGTCGATTCCTAGCATTTCTTCATATGACCAGGCCAAAATGTCGCGGAATTCCTGAAATAGGGCTTTATATGCTTGGATTTCATCTGGAATACAAGAAGCACCTATATGAATGTTTTCAACAATTCCAGGTTTTACTGAAATTTCAAGAGGAACCGTTGCAGAAATATTTTCTAAATTCATTTCAGAATCGATCTGTGAGAAAGGATTTTGAGGTTCTTTGACGTAATCAGTGGTAAAAATTGAGGAAAAATCATTCTCAAAATGATCGAGATCAGGTAAAAACGAAGATCTATGATGAAGATCTTCCCATGGTAACTCATCTACCGACAAGAATTCACGAATCTTCTCATCAGTATTGAATATTTGTTGAGCAGAATCCGGAATTGGTGTCGAAGCTAAGCTCGATATTGAAAATGATTCGTGACTGATCACATTCACTGGATCAGTCTCAATTGAAGGAGTATCAAAAAATGATTGTACATTTTGATATGCTAACTCAAAGGACTCAAAGGCATCGAGCCATAGAATGAATCCAATTCTGATTCTATTTTTAGATTTCCAGTCTAAAAATAGATATGTCAAATATTATTAGCTCTTAATAATATTTGGACTCTAACATTATCTTATTCTCCTGGAGCACTTTAGTTAAGTGCACAGATGTGGCACAGCAGCTGACAGAAGGAATTACGCTATTCCTAAGGGCTACCTAGAGCTATTGCATGGAGGAATTCAGCTAGAACTCATGTGACAGAGTTTGGTGGAGTTGTAGAAGTAGTTGGTGGAGTTGTGTTCAGTTTAACCCAGTTAGACACAGTTGAGCTAGTTGTATCTAGTCTAACTGATTGATACACTAGTGAGAGTGGTGTGAATTAATTAATAATTAATTCACTAATTAATAACTCATTAATCAATTGAAGAATACATCAGTTAACTACAGTGCATGGACAGTTTCGGTGGAGACCAGTGGAGAGGTAGGTGAAAGAGCAAGTGTGACTATCATTTGTGACTATAGTGTTGCATGAGTTTGCACCAAACATTGATGGAGATGCCAATGAGGCTTGCGGAATGAAATCTAGGTGGATTCGAGTTCATTCAGAGCCATTCTTCAGCAGGGATTGCGCAGTAGAGGCGGGCTAGCAGGTGGCAGAGATTGGTGCATGGATTTGCTAGATTAGGACCTGATTAGTGTGTAGCGATTGTATTGTACTGAGAGCTTGTGAGAAGCCTTGTATGAGGATTAATACATGATCTCTATGACATATATTATATACAGATAGTTGGGGTTTGTAGCTTTAGGCTTTGCAGTTAAATCACTATGTTAATGTGTGTGAATTTTTATGGTTTCATGTGTGCATTGCAATTGTGTTTATTTCTGCATGTGATGATCAATGGTGGAATAGATTCTGTATTGTGCATGAAGTCAAATAGTGTGTTATCAAGAGAATATTAGACATATAACACATTATTCATATAATTTCTACATTGTATCAAAGCAGTTGATCATTGGAGCAGATTGCAATTATTGAAGCGGTTGAGTTTTGTGCTGGTGGAATTCGAATTTGCTGCAGTGTTTTCTTGGTGTTGAAGTTGAGCATTCATTGAAATGTCTTTCAATGGATTGCGATTGGAGTATGCCCTTGAGGGAAGCTTGAATTATATTACATGTAAGGACAGGATGGAGGAATTGCTGGAGGATAATGGATTGAAGGAGTTCATAGATGCAGAAATTCCAAAACCTGCTTCTAGCGATGCCTCCGCACTTGACGCATGGCAAAAGAAGACAGAAAAATGTTGAAGGATTCTGTTGGAAGGTGTGAAGGATCACATAGTGTCCAACCTTCATGGTAAAGCTTCTCCATTCTTGATGTGTAAAGCTTTGAAAGACTTGTTCCAAAGAAAAAGCGGCTAGAGGAAGTTGGCGCTTAAAGACAAGCTCAGAAAAATAAAAATGGAGAAGGGCGAAAGTATACCCCAGTACCTCACGAAGTTTGTCCAGTGTAGGGATGAGATGGGAAGTGTGGGGGTTACTGTAGATGAAGAGGACTTGGTGAGCTTAGCTCTCCTTAGGCTTTCGAAGAGTTGGCATTCCTACAAGGACTCTGTCAATGGTCGGGAGAAACTGCCGAGATGGGAGCGACTTTGGTCGGATCTTGTGAAAGAGGAGATAAGGCTGAGTACCAAGGATGGATCTTCATTGAAGAATGAAGATGAAGAAAATTTCACTTTGGCTACTAAAGCAAGGAAAGGGAAGGGAAATAAAAATCCTTCTCAATCTAGTGCGAAAGGCAAGAAGCAGGACATGTCCAAGGTGAAGTGCTTTCACTATCACCAACACAGACATTACGCCACTAATTTTCCACAGAAGAAGAAAAATAAGCAGGCTGCTGGATCTGCAGCTGGAGAGGCCTTAGCCTCGCAGTTTGAGCTAGATTTTTCACTGATCGCATGCTCGGTTTCAAGTGTGATGAGATCAGTGTGGTTTCTTGACAGTGGTGCATCTTTTCATATGACTGGAGACAAATATTTGTTCAGTGATCTGGATGAGAAGGATCTTGGAGTGCACATCGAGATGGGCGATGATGGTAGATATAGTGCGACTGGTATCGGGACAATTTCCTTTGAGAGGGTGCCTGGTAAACCTTTGATATTTAAGGATTTCATGCATGTTCCAGGATTGAAGAAGAATTTGATCTCTGTGGCTATGTTGGAAGACAAGGGATATGATGTTGTCTTTAGCGAGGGAAAGGCTTTCCTGCGCAGTAAGGAAACTGGTGAAACCCAGAGGATAGGGGTTCGAGTTAAGAACCTTTATCAGTTGCAAGTAGATGGCTGTGCAGCAATGGCAGGCAAAGTAGAAGGAGTGGTGAGCTGGGATGAGGGCGAATTGTGGCACAGGAGATTGGGCCATCTTCACCATGGCGCTTTGAAAATTTTGCAGCAGATTTCTACCGGGCTTCCCAAGGGTACACTTGCGCAGTAAAATCAGTGCAAGGGATGTACTTTGGGAAAATTTGTGAAAGCCACCTTTCATGAGAAGGATAGTCGCACCACGACGATCCTTGAGAGAATTCACACAAACGTGTGTGGACCTTTCTCAGTAGCTTCGATAGCAAATCACAGGTATTATGTGATATTTTTTTATGACTTTTCTCGTAAGTGCTGGATCTTCTTCATGCAGAAGAAGAGTGAGACATACTCAAAGTTCTGTGAGTTCAAGGCACTGGTTGAGAAAGAGTCAGGGAAGCAGGTGAAGGCTCTTAGGAGCGATAATGGTGGTGAATTCATCTCTGGCGAATTCAAATACTTTTGCAGCGTAGAAGGAATTCAAAGAGAGCTCATAGCGCCTCATAACCCACAATAGAATGGGGTCGCAGAGCGAAAGAACAAAATGATCGTGGGTGCTACATGGGCGATGTTGCATGATCAGGGCCTTCCCATACACTTGTGGGCTGAGGCATGCAACACTGCAGTTTATGTGCAAAACCGTTGTCCTCATAGAGTACTTGGCATGAGTACACCCGAAGAGGCGTTTTCTGGTAAGAATCCTGATATTTCTCATTTGAATATTTTTGGCTCACCTGTTTACGTTCATGTGACGAAGGATGCTAGGAAGAAGCTAGAGCTGACCGAAAAGGTTGGGATATTTGTGGGGTACACAGAAACACCCCACAATTATCATGTGTATTCTCCAGATAGTCGGAAGACGGTTGTGTGACGGGATATCAAATTTCATGAGTAGAAAGCCATGAAGTGTTCGATTGAGAGGGAGCTACACTTGCATGTAGATGAGGAGATATTAGTTCCTAAGGATGAGCCTCAGGATGTGGATCATCAACAAGAAACCACTCATGCAGCGCCAAACATCAGAGGGCGAAAGCGCACTACAAACGCCGAGCGACTGAATCTTGATGCAGTGCAAAATGTAGGAGCGCCTACATCATAGCGCAGACAGAGACAGTCACCTGACCGATATACTAGATACATGGCTTTAATGAGAAAGTGTATCATGACAGAGCCATCCTCTTTCCAGGAAGCTGTGGAGGACCCTGCATGGGTAGATGCCATGGTGGAAGAGTATGATTCGATTGTCAGAAACAACGCATGGGAGATTGTCCCAAGGCCTGAAGGGAAATCAGTGGTAGGTTCAAGATGGATCTATAAAGTGAAGTAAGCTACTGACGGGAGCATCGAGAAGTACAAGGCAAGATTTTTTTCCCGGGGCTTCTCATAGATTGAGGGGATCGACTATGAAGAAACCTTTGCACCTGTCGCAAGGTATTTTTCCATACGGAGCATCCTTGCTCTCTCAGCGCAGATGGGTTGGAACATTCATCAGATGGATGTGAAGACTACATTCCTCAATGGAGTCATTGAGGAGGAGGTGTACATAGAGCAGCCTGAAGAATTCAAAATATTCAGTAGCAAGTCGCATGTGTGCAGGCTCAAGATAGCGTTGTATGGGCTGAAACAAGCACCTCGTGCTTGGTACACATAGATAGACATTTATTTCACCGGACTTGGTTTTACCAAGAGTGAGGCAGATCCCAACCTATACCAGATTGTGGTTGAGGGTTAACTAGAGCTATTTCATGGAGGACTTCAGTTAGAACTCATGTGACAGAGTTTGGTGGAGTTTAGAAGTAGTTGGTGGAGTTGTGTTCAGTTTAACTCAGTTAGATACAGTTGAGCTAGTTGTATCTAGTCTAACTTATTAATACACTAGTGAGAGTAGTATGAATTAATTAATAATTAATTCGCTAATTAATAACTCATTAATCAACTGAAGAATACATCAGTTAACTATAGTGCATGGACAGTTTCAGTGGAGACCAGTGGAGAGGTAGGTGAAAGAGCAAGTGTGACTATCAGTTGTGACTATAATGTTGCATGATTTTTCACCTCACATTGATGGAGATGCCAATGAGGATTGTGCAGTGAAAGCCAGGTGGATTCTAGTTCATTCAGATCCATTCTTCAACAAGGATTGCGCAATAGAGGCAGGCTAGCAGGTGGCAGAGATCGGTGCATGGATTTGCTAGATCAGGACCTGATTAGTGTGTAGCGATTGTATTGTACTGAGAGCTTGTGAGAAGATTTGTATGAGGATTTTTACATGATCTCTATGAAATATATTATATACAGATAGTTGGGGTTTTTAGCTTCAGGCTTTCCCGTTAAATCACTGTGTTAATGTGTGTGAATTTTTATGGTTTCATGTGTGCATTGCAATTGTTTATTTCTGCATGTGATGATCAATGGTGGAATAGATTCTATATTGTGCATGAAGTAAAATAGTGTGTGATCAGGAGAATATTAGACATATAACGCATTAGTTATATAATTTCTATAATATGTTGGATGATATCAGTAGAGGTTGGGTCGGACGAATAATATGAGAGCTGATCTATCTTAACGATCTTTCCTTTATTAGGAAACATGACGAGATGAAAGATAGATGATACAAAAATAGTCATAGCATAAGACCAACTGCGACCTAGGAGAAGGTTGTAATCCAGAGGGGCATCAACCACTTCCACATCTAGATTAACCATTTTTCCTTCGACCTCTATTGGCAGATCTTGTAAAATACCATATGGCTGAAAACCTCTCCCGTCGAAAGCTTTGAGAATAGTTGGTGATTGGTTAATTGTTGGAGAACCAAGTGATTTCCAACATTTTATCAACATAATACACGTAGAAGGCCCTTCATCAACAACAATACGAAAAATTTGCTTGTTTTTTACTATTACTGGAATCTGAAAATCCATTTGATGGGGTAGGCGGGGTGTAAAATTCTCTAAATTGAAGATCATGAGGTTCGAATCTTGGAGATATATAGCTCCTAAGGTTGACAAAAGTAATTTTCTTTCGGCTGGGCATGATTGCAATACTTCCAAAGCCGACATTGCTGAAGGGGAAATTGCCAAATCTTCAACAATATTGTAATTCCGAGTAGCTCTCGCATGTGGATTGAAAGTTGATTTACGAAGTACACATTTTACAGGTAGTTTAATCACTAAGTCAGGATTTTGTTTCTCGATCTGTAATGGATCAGAAACTGAAGAAGATGTAGTCGATGCAGAATTGGATGTTTATGCTTCTTTACTAGTATTTTTACTACCATAATCTTGCGATCGCATTGCAACCATGAAAATATCCTCAACCAGATTGGAGGAAGATCCAACCATGTTACTATCTTGAGTGGGAAAGGGATCCTTCAAGAAAGCAGGTATAGGCAAACCCTTAACGAATTTTGATACCTCGGCCCTATGCGGGCACTCTTTCATAAAATGATCCTAGTCGCAGATAAGACAAGGATATCGAGTTTTGCGTTTTTCGTCAATATGTTCAGTTGTATCGTTTTTCTCTTTTGAAGATTTTTTCTTTTTATTCTTACCTTTCTTCTTACCACCAGTTTTTATATTTGGTTGTAAATGACTCTACAATGTGAATATCGGCGGAAGCTTCCTGGGAAGAATCTCCTTTAGGTGAATCGGGTAAAGTGATAATAGGAGAAGTAGTCTTGGAAGAATTCTTCTTACTTTTACCAGTACTAACAGAACCAATTACACCATCAGGGGCATGAGAGCCAAAAGGAGTTGCAGTTAACTGACCAGGTCTTGGTGAATCGGGGATTTTATCATACAGAGTACCTGACTGAGTATATACAAGGTCAAGCTACTGAGCTTGAGCAATGACTTGCGCTTCCATAACAATGCCTCCTTTGGCCACATCTTCAGTAATTTTGGGAAATAACGATTTAATAAACCATTCAGCCAAAATTTGATCAGGAATAAAGATTTTCACGAAACGGCTTCTACGTCTCCATTCATGAATATGATCAGATATGTACGTAGAAGTAGACTATTTTAATGAATTCAGCAATTCTGTGCCGTTGTCGTATCTAACGGGAAACTAAAAATGGGTTAAGAAAGCAGTAGCTAGTGCATTAAAATTATTAAAAGAGCCACGTGGTAACTCAATGTACTATTTGGCATCTAGACCAATGAGAGTTCTATGAAAAAGACGTAATCGAATCGAATCATCGACTAGCGAATTGGATGTGCACCAGAGGTGATAAGTCATAACATGATGAGATGGGTCCTCTCCTGAATTACCTTCGAATTTCAGAATATCACTGGTTAACTTGTTAGGCATTGGCAGCCATTATGGAAGATAAAAAATGGGATCATTCGTAAGGCAAGATAGATCTGGTAAATCTAAAGTTGCTATGAATGGTAACCGATGACTAGGATCTTGATAACCTTGTGTGATCAAACTAGTGCCAGGAGGAGGATATCCAGGATAGCCTGGAATTGGATGTGCATTTTGAATCGTGTAACCTTCTGGGTAACCAGGATTAACCGGACCATACTGGGGTTGTTGAGATATTTGATAAGTATACCCAGGGTACGACCGATACTGATATGCTGGATTTTGTGTAGTCTGACCAATTTGATACTGTCCCTGGTACGGTTGATAAGTAAACTGTGGTTGACTAGATATAGTCGTACTGGTACTAGCTTGTCCTGTAGGCATCTGGGCCGTAGTCTGACTTGTAGGTCCCGACTGTGGCACAGATGCTTGAGGAATTTTTATTGATGCAGGGACAAAAGAAACCGGAGCTACAGTTAATTCAGAAATAGGTGTTGTAGGTTGAACAGAATTTACAGTAGTTGCAGCAATTTGAGGTGGAGTCTGAGGTGTAATAAGCCCAGGCTGCTGAACTGAACCAGGTGCAGGGACTTGAACAGTAGGCTGGACAGGTTGCTGGTTTGGACCAGAAACTATAGGTTGTCCAGGTTGATTAGGTAACTGCACATTAGGTTGCATAGTCTATTGAATTTGATATGGATTCCACACCATGATCATTCCAGGGTATTGACCCATAGAAGGTTGTGTTTATGAAGAACCATAGCCTGGTTGAACGTAGGGTTGATAATTAAGTAGTAAATTTCTAGCTCCTTGTAAAAATGATTTTTGGAAGGCAGTTGGAAACCTTGAGTTGGGTACTGACCTTGAGGTTGATAACCTTGAGGCACATACTAAATCTGGGGTTGATAAGGACCCTGAGGAATATACTAATTCTGGGGTTGACCTTGGGGTATGTATTTTCCTTGAGGTTGTTCTCCAGGTAAATAATACTGTCCTACAGTTTGTCCTGGTAAAAAATTACCTTGAGGTTGCCCCCCAGGCGGTAACTAACTACCCTTAGGTTTCCCCCTAGGCGATAAACAACTACCTTGAGGTTTCCCCCCAGGCAATAACTTAAGGTTTCCCCTAGGCGGTAACTGACTACCTTGAGGTTGAGGATTTGGAATATTACTAGACATCATAAAAATTTGCTCTGCGGTCAACGTTTCAGTTTTAGCTCCATTTATACCAGTTGATAACACTTGTTCAGTTGGTTGAGGATTTTCTCCTGAGAAAGTACTAGAGAGTGACTAGTACCCCGAAGGAATAGAAGGACCACCATATAAAAATGTTTCCGGTGATTGGGAAAACATAGATGACTCACTTGACATCATCGATGAAGGATAATAACCTCTTGGTGTAGGATGAAAAGGAATTCGGGGTAGTGAAAAACTAAGACCCGGGTTTTCTAAAAAATATGTCAATGATAAATACCAAGCTTTGCTTCTAAAAGGACTGTATAATATTGATTCACGTTCCCTAAGATTCAAAGTCTGTTGGGTTTCGAGAAGAGTTACGTCTTTGTTTGGACCGACAATTTCTTCAATAGATATGAGATCAGAAGGAATATTTTCAGTAATGATATGTCTTACCGTAGGTGAACCAGGATCACTAGAAGTTGGAGTAAAAAATCCTGAATATGGTTCCAAAACATCAGGTTCAGTGTCAGGCTTAGAAATTTCAGGTTCTTCAACAAATTCACTAGAAGGAGAAATACTACCAGTAAGTTCGGAAACTAAAATTGGCTCTTGAATATGCTCTGTTTTTTGTAATTGATAATCAGGATGAACAACTATGGATGACTCTCCCGCTTCTGTTGATCTAATTCTACTGTCACTAGGTGATACTAGAGCTCGCAGCCCTTCAAGTTGGCTTGGTGTATATTCAGGGGGCTTCCCCTGAAGTCTGCGCAATTGTCTCGGTAATTCAGCCACGATTAAAAATTATTAATCACACGCAATCAAATAAAATTTCAATTAAAACTCCTAGAGTCACTAAGGAAACAAACAAATGAATCACACGCTTAAAAATATAAGAGATCAATCCACACACAAACAATAACTTCCCACACTAAAAACACTAGTTGGTGATGAAATCCAACATCATAGTATTTAATGTAGAAAGGGTGGTTGGAACACTTACCTTGACAACCTACTTAATGAAACAGACTAGTGTAATTTTCTCCACTTAAACCATCTCGAGTGAAGCTAACCCCACGGAGAGTCCAAGTGAGTCTAGTAGACGTCTGCTCCAAGTACAGTGAGATCTTTCCTCCACCATCACCTTAGGAAAACATTGTAAGATTATGGTCACTATGGTTACCAACAGGAACTAATATACCTGGGGGAACAGTACACAGTCCGACATATGCGCAAGGGCAGAGTAACAAAGCTCAATCCCCTTTAAGGATCCTTTACATAATCCAAGGTATACCGACAAGTGACCCCAGGCTCCTCGACAATGGTCTATCTGAGGTTTATCGTTGTTAATATGCATATATCTTCTATCATTCCCAATGAGATAGAATTGATTATCCCACTGGTTCAGATATGGCCTCGTGCTTGACTCCTTTAAGAGGAGCTTCCCAGAGCATACAAGCAACTACTGGATTTTTTCCTACCGCAAGATCAACTACTTGTTTGTTTTAATTGTCTTGGAAAGTTAATTACTCCCTACTCCAAGACACTAGCCTAAGCTATATTGGTGAAAAGAGCCCTAGAAATATAAAAATTACTAGATTGATTTTAATTTAAGCGTTGATTTTAAAAAGCTGTTTCTTAGGACAATAGGAGAAAAAGTGAAACTGATGATATGTAGTGACTCGACTCAAAACATACTAAAAAATGCATCTATTATGAGAAACAATTCATTTTATTTCAACGAATTCTATCTAAAGGAAGAGTTGAGAATTGAAATCTTTTAAGAAAAAAATCTTTCCTTCAGACAAGAATAAATGAAAAGAAATCTAATTTCAAAGAGAACTCAAAATTATCTATTGCTTCAACAAGAAATCCCTTTTATTCAAGATCGTAACTACAAACGAATTTTTTCTTCAAAAGACACTACAATTTCTATAAATAACACTCAAAACTAAAAACACTATTTTTGAGATCTAAAAACTCTAAGACTAAATCTGAATTAAAAATTCAAATATTTTGAGGATGTCTTACTCACCTTGTTATCTAACTAAGAAATTCTTTGCTTGAATCAGAAAGAACTCAAAAAAACATCCAATTTTGGGTTTTAAGTGAAATTCCAAACTTATTAACAAAAGTTTTATAAAGATTTGCAAATGAGAGAAATGGGATCTAAGTCTCATAAAACAATTTTTTCTATGATGTCAGACTCAGCAAGAAAGCAAGGAAATACCAATGATCTAAAGGCATAGCAAGGTTTCTAATCTTTGAGAGAGACAAAAGACAAAGCAAAAATCATTATACCATGCAGATCTTTCTGGAAAATCATTCAAAACTAAAAATGCTGAAATAAACTCTTAACCAAGGCTTTCTGACAGATGATACAGGTATGGGTAATCACTGAGAATCTAACAAACTAATCCAGAAAATAAGATTTTAAGATTTTTCGAAAATTTTGACAGGGTCTGCAGAATTTAGTGCAAAACAGTGCGGTCCCACACTGTGGGTACAGGAAAAGTGCAGACTTGCCTGCATTGTCTCTGAAAGAAAAGAGCAGACACAAGAAAACTAAAGAAAAAACAAAAAATTCTCAATCATTTCTCAGGGATTATACAGGGATAAACTACCCAAGCCAGTATAAATCAATCAAACTCAGGAAAAAAATAAACTCACAAGTCAAAAATAAAAGAAATCAAAGTTCAAGAACACTTCCCCAGTGGAGTCGCCATTTTGTTGAATGGATAAGTCATTCTTGCAGACAAGACAGACCTCCCAAGTGTCCTATAGACAGCTAGCAACAAATAGACAAATAAATCTATCTTTCTCTCGATATATTTTGATTTATAATTAAATGTTATAAAGGCTCAACGATCCTACCTTTGATCCAATGCTTGTTCGTAGTAGTAATCCTTCAGCCGCTCGAAAGAGTTTCCTTCGAAGATCTGCAATCACAAACAAGAAAACATCAAATAACACCTACATAGCATATATTCATAAATCATATCTATTATGGTGATCAAATAATCCGTAAAATAAACCAATCAATTGACAACTTATTGAGAAAAACAGATTTATCTGTATTAACTTAAATAAGAAGAGCCTTACAACCGTGTCCACCTTGATGTTGTACGGGTCTTCCTAGGGTCTAGAATAGGCATTTCCTTTACTCTGACAAGCCCTCCACTCTTCCAACTGAGATACATACAGGTATGTAATCTTTCCCACATAAAATCTCAGCTAAAAGGGTCTGAGTTTCAACAGCACTTCGACTCTAATAATACTAAAAACTTCAACTCATCATTTGTAACCCTTTGAGGCTGCCCTATACCTCTTTTATAGTGAAAGAGAGGAAGTTACAACTCCATACAAGAAGGGATAGAATCCTCCTTCAAAGGGATTAGCTCCTTACATCAAGGGGTTAGCTCCTTATTGGATGGGATGCATGAACATGAAAGGAGCGGACTTTCCACTGCAGGAATGTTTCTAGAATATTCCAAAAATGACTTTAACTGAGCTTCTAGATTTTACTTACACCTTTTCTTGTATTTTATAGGGGTCCGCACTTTTAATAAACAGAAAGTGTGCTTGGATACGCATTATTTATAGCCAAGAGGTGCGAGACCGCAGGAAATACTAAGAGAAAGTGCGGTACCAGAGTTTTAAGGATTTTATGAGCTTTTCTCTTAGTTTCAAGGCTTGAATTTTAGGAACTTGGATATTATAGACTTCCAAGGGAGTACTATGATGTCATAGTGACAAATTTCAGTGTAACATTAGCTAAAGAAAGCTATGGGCTGTTCATAACCCTGGTCATTTAACTGCAGTAAAACTGCAGCAATGGTGTGCTCTGAAGAAAATGAGAAAATGATGAAATCCTTTTTAAAGTCTGGACTTATTAGGACTGGGGTTTTGGTTAAGGCTTGTTTGATGGATTCAAATGATTTTTTGGCCTCAATATTCCACTTAAGAAATGAATCTTTTTTCAACATATTATTTAGTTTTGTAATTATCTCAGCTAAATTGGATATAAATCTCCTTAAAAAGTTGATTTTTCCTAGAAAGGCTTGTAACTCTTTTATGTTTATTGGAGGACTAATGTTAAGAATTGCTTCTATTCTTGTAGGATATATTCTAATTCCTTCCCTAGATATTATGTTTCCTAGTAACTTACCTTCTTCTAATACAAATAATGTTTTCTTAGGGTTTAATGAGATGCCAAACTTTCTGCATTAAATAAAGACTTGTCTAAGATGATCCAAGTGTTCATAATTAGTCTTAGAAAATACAGTTATGCAATCTAAGTAAATCACTAAGAATTCATGAATTTCCTTTGCAAATGCTATATCCATAGCTCTTTGAAATGTCTCCCCTGCATTCATTAAACCAAAAGGCATCTTTACATACATAAAAGTGCCCCAAGGAGTAGTAAAAGTTGTTTTGGCTTGATCCTCTGGTTGGAATAAAATTTGGTTGTATCCTGAAATTATGTCATCTAAGTAAATCACTAAGAATTCATGAATTTCCTTTACAAAGGCTATATCCATAGCTCTTTGAAAGGTTTCCCCTACGTTCATTAAACCAAAAGGCACCTTTACATACATAAAAGTGCCCCAAGGAGTAGTAAAATCTGTTTTGGCTTGATCCTCTGGTTGGACTAAAATTTGGTTGTATCCTGAAAATCGATCTAAAAATGATATGTTAGAAGAACCAACTACCCTTTGTAAAATGTGATCCATTTTTGGCAAAGGATAATTATCTTTTAAGGATACTTTGTTTAGATTCCTAAAATCGACACATAATCTAATCTCTCCTGTCTTTTTTCTGGTTGGAACTAGGTTAGAAACCTAATCAGAATATCTGATTGGAGAAATTATCTATGCATCGTACATTATTTTTACTTCTTTTCCTATTAAGGGCATCAAAATAGGGTTGATCCTCCTAAAAAAAAAATTTAAAAGGCTTTTGATCTTCTTTTATAGGGATTTTATGCTGAATTAGGTTGGTGTCATAGGATTTTAGGTCCTCATAACTCCAAGAAAAAACATCTTGAAATCCATTAAAAAGAGCAATATATTTTTCTTTTTCTTGTTGATTTAAGGCTTTGGAAAGTTTGATCATTTTGGGTTTTTTCTTTGTGCCAATGTTACATTCCTTAATATCAGATCTAAGTGGCTCCATTTTGGGTTTTCTAACAACATCATTTGAGTCAAATAAATCTTCTAAAGGAGTTAAGCCTTTTTGTAAGAAATTATCTTTGAAATTTAATATATCAGATTCTTCATCAATTATCTCATCAATTTCTACTCTCTCTAATTTATCTATATCTAATTGACTAAATTTAGTAGGTCTAGAAAACTTTACTTTATTTACATCTACATTATTCAAATCAATTTCACTATCTAAATCTTGATCTATGGTACAATAAATGTCTATTTTACAATTCTGAAATTCACCTTCATTATTCATAAAATGGTAAATTTGTTGATCTTGTGAGAAAATTTCCCAATATCTGAGGTTCTTTGGAATTATTGGTCTGTGTTTTACTTCTGTAGTATACTTATGATTGGGATGAAAAGGTAAATTACGAGTACTAGCAAAATTTGCTAAAGAGTGTGCTTGTAAGTTTTTCTTTCTTGGTATTGCAGAGAAATTACATTCCAACAAATTATCAATCAAATCTAATACAGTCTCTCTATATCAACCTAGTCTAGGATTGTAAACAGAATATTCACCATTAATTTGTGTTACAATCAACTCTGAGTCTCTCATTATTGTTATTCTTTTACCTCCTAAGTTTATGATAATCTGGAGTCCTAAAATGAGGGCTTCATACTCAGCCATATTGTTGGTACATTTGAAATTAAATCTAAAAGCATGGCCTTCTGCATGATTTTTCTCTATATTAGTTATCCAAACTCCTGCTCCTGCTCCTAACTTGTTTACCGATCCATCAAAATCTAAATGCCATAAACATTCATGAAAGATATTGTCATTGATTTGTGTTTTATTTTTCTCCTTTAGTTAGTTTTGATTTCATTATCAATTTCAAAGTTACATAGGATAAATGAATCTAGGTCAGTAGGTGTAGTGTAAATTGGGTAATTTATTGACCTTTCTGCACTAATCACCATATATTTCATCAATGTTTCCCTATATAATTTCTTTGGTTGACCAAAAATTGATATAGTAGCATAAGACATGTCCAATTGTAGAGATCCCTGTAATTTTGCTCCACATGAGCGAGATCATAACATTCCATATTTGGATGGGATATCAGATACTACAATTTCCATAAGTATACTCTGACCAGGATATTGAACTAATGTTACACACAAATCTTTGATTAAACCTAGGTATTTTACTTTGCTTGAATCAAATGAAAACAAATCTTTGTAAGGCCCCGTAATGTCTAAGTTCAGGGTTTCCATTATAGCTTTGGGCATTAGATTATGTGAAGCACCTGAATCTAACGTTGTGTTGTGTAAGATTTGGTCATGAATAGTTAAACTGAAGTAGAATGGAGGAACTGATCCATCTTGATGCTTTCCATTTACATCAAGGCCAAAAATCAAATCTAGTTGATCATCATTCAAGTTTATAGAGTCTTCTCCATCATTCATGTTTAATGTTTCAGTGATAGTTGTTTTATACAAATCATGTTTTACCAATTCTCTCAAAGGAATTGGTATTTTTAACTTTGCAATTTTATTTTGTATATTGAATGAAGGTTGTGATTTACTTATTTGAATTAACTCTTCCTTAGTAACTGTAGTTTGAGTGGGTTTATCTTGTTTTTCTACAGTTATGTTTTCATTTTCTATTTGAGTTTCTTGTGTTTTACTAATCCTAGTTTTCTTTTCAGGAGTGGTTTGAGAAGCAACAGATGTTTTTTTAGATTTAGAATTATCAGAAGCTGTTTTTGCAGTGGTATCTTTTGAATATGCTGATTTTGGATTAGCAGTGGATGTTTTGGGATTCAAGTTTGTTGTTTTAGTAGAATTAGGTGCTTTTGCAGCAACATATTTTTGTGAATCTTTTGTAGCTTGAGAAACTTCATCTGTTATATCAACAATCTTAGGGCTTGGTGAAATTTTAGGGCTGGAAACTTTTTGGGAAGAACTATAGTTTTGCTTATTTTCCCTAGAGAGAATGTGTAGAAATTTTGTTGTTGGGGCTTCTACTATTTTCTTATTTTCAATTTGTGTTGTTTTCTTAGTATAAGGTTCAGTATTTTTCTTACTCGTAAGGTTATATTTCTTATGTACTTCATTTATGGAAAAATCATAACCTTGTTTATAATTGAATGATTCACCTGAATCTAATTGAATTTGTTGGAGTTCAAATAACTCTTGATCTTCCTGTGTGAGAAAGATAGTGTTATTATCATCTATTCCCATTAGATTTATGGTATCCTCATCATCATCATTGTTTTTAGAACTTTCAATATATTTCTCTTGAAATTGGGGTCTTATTGTCTGATCTGGGGTTGATTCTTTTGACTTTCCTAAATTTGTATTTTTCCTAAAGTTGGGATTTCTGATTTGTTGTTGATTATCCCATTGAGGTCTCCTTTCTATGTTGTCTAATCTATCCATCATTCTTTCTAAAGTCTTAGCTAACTGATCTATTTTTGTGTCTGAACTAGAAGCTTCTTATTTCATGGTTACTCTCCTCTCATTCCTTAATCTAGCCCTTTTAGCTAAAATGTTTACTTCTAAACCTACAACATCTGTTTGAATTCTTTCTAAGGTTTCATCATTTCTCTCTCTTAACTGATATGCCATGTCTGTGTCAAATCCATCTGGGAATTTAGGTAAGACAGAGTCAGGAGTGGGTTTGAGATTTGCAGGAATTGAATTGTAAACACTGTTATATCTAGTGCAATAGTCTTGTACTAATTCATTGGGAGCTATTTTCATCGCATCAAATTTAGAAAATATTTAGAGTGGATTTTTCTTCTTTTCCCATTTATTTAAAAATATTCTATGAAAGATTGATAAATCAGCTATACTACTAGCATTAATACCTTTAAACCATTTTTCGACTTCCCTTGTTAATGTTTGTGCAAAGAACATCATTTGTACATCAAAATTGTCTATTTAATGGAGTTCAAAGTAATCTGTCATTTTATTAATATGTTAGTGTGCAGTATACTGTGTAGTAGCATCAAATTGTGGTATCTTACTTTGGTAATCCTGAGGCATGTCATGTAGTTGTGTTGGAAGAACAAGGGGAGCATATTTAGCAGCCATATCTTGAATTCTATCTTGGCTTGGGGGTAGATTGGAAGTGCTTGGGGCTGAACTGGAAGCAGTAACTGATGTAGTAACAGAAGTATCTGATGAAACTGGAATATAGGATGGTGAACTAGAAAAAGTGGTAGATGAACCAAAGGATGAAGTGGAGGCACTAGGAAATGAAATAGGAATATATAAGGAACTAGTAGGAAATGGTGTGTTTAAAATAGTAGAAGGTAAACTAGTGAATGAAGTGGATGCTGGAAATAGTATTCTAGGTTGTAAGGGCTGTCTAGGGATAAATGGATCTGTAGACTAGATAGTAGTGGAAATGATAGATGATGTAGTGGTATCTAAATGAGAAATAGAAGGTTTAGATGTGTAAGCTAACAATTGGGCTAATTCAATAACTTCATCTATTTCTTTGAGAATAGTAGCATTTATCTCTTCAAGTTTATCCTGATTTTTAACTTTCTTTAATTCAGAATCTACTGCAATATTTTCCTGTTTTGTTTCCAAAAATGAAATAAAAAAAGGGTCTATAACAGTAGTACATAAATTACTTTCAGATTTACTTCTAAATAAATAATGTTCAAATTTCAAATCAAACTGTATATCTTGTAAACTTAGTAACTCTTGTGGTAATGAATTGGCTCTAAATAATGAAACTTTAGCATCTAAATATTCTATATGTTTATTCTTTTTGCCAATTCTATCTAGATTGTCTACTATAACAACAGGTTTAGGATCCGGGTTAGACTTGGTATAATAAATTTTTCTAGAAGCCAGAATTACAATTTTTAATACTCACAACCTATAAAACAGTCTTCAAAGGCAAAAGGATGATAAAAATGATTTCCTTTAAGATCTATTTTAAAACTAATGATTGGTTAAGGTCCCCAGTGGAGTCGCCAGTATGTTATCACTCTAGTAATTCTCTAAGTTGTGAGATTTTCATTTAAAGTTCAAAAAACACTAGAGGTAACCACATATCAACTTTTAAACTCTAGGGTCTAGCCTTCCTAGGGTTTAAAGAGGGCTTTCTCTATAAGATTTAACTTTGTTTTTATTTATAAAATATTAGGCTAGTTGTGATTGTGAAAATTGGTTTTGGTTTGATTTGGTTTGGTGGGAAAAATCACTTAATGAGATGGATAATGGGAAATATGTTTGTCCATTGGGCTACGGAGTCAAAAGTCAAGCAGACGGAACTAGGATCAAGGTAAAAAATTCAAATGTTTTCAGGGCAAGGTAGATAAGTCTTTGAATATTTTGGAAGGTTGTTTGGTGATGTGGTTTGATCGAGATAAAGAGAAATGAAGGATTATTTGATCCGGATAGGAAAGGAGTATACAAAGGTCATTCGAAAGAGGGAGAAATTAAGGGTTCCCTACTCTGGAAATCAACAGAAAACATAGAAATGATAAACAGTAAAGACATGATGATTTTAACAAATCCTGAAATAATACTCTTGAATTATCATTCAAATTTGGAACACATATATGGATGCATGAAACAAAGAAGATAAACAATGACACGTAGAAAATACTTCACTTCAATGGCTCATGACATGAATCCTGAAATATGATGCTAATTGATTTGATCTAGTCTGCTACTCGAACTTGCAACATAAAAGCCTTCAAGTACAAAAAAAATGACTATAGAAATGTTCAGCAATTTATTCCACAATAATACTTCAAAGAGTGAAGTATTTATACAAAAATGTTTACAAAATATCCTAGAATGCTTCTAGGAATTATCTAAGGAGAAATAAAATATCTTTACAAAAAAATAGTGATAGTTGCTTAACAAATCAGCAAGCTATCCTATTTATCCAAATAAAATAGTAAACTGTTTGTGGATTAGGAGCAGTTGGCTACCTTGGTGTCTTCTTTGTTCGCATAGATATTTCAAATCTATTTTGAAATATTATCTTCTTTATCGTATACTCTTTCACTCTGATAATGTTTAACTCTGATACTCTTTAACCTCTGTAAAAACTGCCTTATTTCTATAATAAATTTTGTTTTGACTGTGAAAAAATCAGCCAACTGTTTTATCCTTTTATCTGCAATTTGAATTTTATAGTAAGTCAGTGAGTGATTGCCAAGCTTCATCATTTGGAATTTGTATCCTTTTCATATTTTCGAAATTTTCATCTGCCTCAGTATATCTAGAAAATGTTGGTTTTATGACAAATAAGTGTTTTATCTCATGCTACAGATAAAACAAGTCTTCAAAACTCCTGAGTAAGACCTTCCCTGTGGGGATTCCTTGTCCTTCTTCCTTGTTCACTTGCTCTTTTGCATATTCTATGATTTTCTTATTGTAATCCTCCTGTGGCATAAGTTTATCATTTATGACAAAAATATTAGGCAAACTTCTTTGCCTCAAATTTTGAAATTTAACCATAAACTTGGTTATGGATATGTTCATATTTTCACATTTCTCTTCAAGTTGTTTCATCAGATTATTTTTTGAAATGAATTTCCTTATTTCAAGGATTGTCTCTGTTCTATCAGTGATCTCAATTTCTTCTAACTCGTGCTTGTTTTTACTGTTAAGAAACTTGATCAATTCTATGGCTTTCTCAGGTCTGTCACCTAGCTCATCTTTTGTTTTCTGAATTTCTGCTTGTGTTGCCTTCAATAAATCTCTCTGTTCAAATATTACCTGAATTGAGGGCCACACATCATTGATGGCTTCAATGATTTTGTTCCATAACTAGTTTTTCACATATGACATTGTCTCCTTCAAGGTTAAATCCTTTTGTAGTTTTTTCAGTTCTTCATTTAACATATTAGCCCTTTGCTCATGAGTTTTAGCATTGATTTGGGCTAGTTTCTTTGTATCTTCAAGATTTTCAATCACTTTTTTCAATCTTTTAATCTCATTTGTTTGAAGTGACATTTCCTCCATGGATTTTACTAGTTTATTAGCCTCATATGAATGTTGAGCTGTGGTAGTAGATGATTCTGTAGATGAAGTTGTAGATGATGTCACTGGTACTGTAGTAGCCAGTGGTACTTTGGGTGCCAAATATTCTGCCAGAGTTGAAGGCACATCTGTAGTACCCATGGGAATTACTGTAGGAGTTTCCTGTGATTTTGTAGTTTCCCTTTCATGGAAAAGCTTGTCCATTTGATTTTCCATTTCTTTGATCTGTCCTATTAACTAAAAAATTAAGTTCATCATGTCATCCTTCTGAGTCTGTTCTTGTATAATTTCTTTGGCTTGAGGATGTTTAGTTGATGGAAGTTTGATTTGTTTCCTTAAGGCTGCAATATCCACATTATTTTTCTTCACTAACTCTTCTGCAGCTTTGAAATTTGCAGGATCATATCCAACTTGAATGACCAACTCTTCTAAAGACTTAATCCTAAGATCTTTAGCATATAAGGAAGCTTTGTAAACTTTCATTTGATCTCTCATGTTTATGATTGTATTATGAAGTTTTTGGACACTCATAGCCTTGGTAGTAATGGTAGAATATAACATCTCTGAAATTTGCCTATGAAATTCTATTTGATATACTTCGTGAATATTTCTTGTTGGCACTTATAGATCAAACTTCTTGTAGTCTGCAATTGTCTTTGGAGTCTTCACTGTAGGTTGGAGCACTGACATAATCAAATTTTTATTTGAGCAGTCAAAAGCTGATAAAATTCTGTTTTTAACACCTGGTGTTTGTTTCAAATATTGAAAGTAAATCTCATTTTTGATCTCTTCATTCTTTGTCTTAATCTGCTTATATTGTTTCTTGACATCAAGATCTTTTTCCTCTGCTGTCTGTGAGGATGATGTCTCCATATTCTGATGTTTTTCTATCACGTGTGTATTTGAATTATCAATTTGTTCTTCATTTAGATTCTCTGTAACTAGCTCATTTGTGATGACTGTAGCAACATCTATATTTTTTACTGGAATATCTGTGTCTTCTACCTCAATAGTCACTTTTTCTTTGTCCACTGGATTGATCTTAGGCTTTTATTGTATCTTAATTTGAACCTAGTTTCAGTTGTTGTCTCAGCAATTTATGTTCCTTCTTCTCTAACTCTTTTAGTAGCTTTTTCTCTTTGATCTGTAGTTTGTAAGGTGTGACTAGTATCACCCCGTTTAATTGCATCTACCAAAGTGTTTTCTACCCATTCAGTCTCATTGACATACTTCTTAATATACGGTTTTTTCTCATGAATGTAAGGTATTAGTTTGCACTTAACCCTCATTTTGCTTAATATTCCTTGTGGATCATAGTTCCATGAGAAAATCTCTTCAAATTTGTACTCTAGTAACTGTTTGGCTACTTCTGTCTCTGCATCTTTGTGATTACAAATAAAGGGTCCCACCTGATTCTTCAACTTAAATTATGTTTTCTTCTTAGTTGCTAGGAAGTTGATAGAATCAGAATTTAAGATTTGCCTGATGTATTCCAAGGAAAAAACCCTCATTGGTACATATTTAGGTAGTTTTTAGGGTAGAATATTAGACCCAAAAACTCTGATTTCTGTGTATTTTTCATATAAATACCAATCTCCAGTTCTAGTATGCTCTGATAGCTGTAGAATTTTCTTCATTTCATCACTGATTCTTGGCTATTCAGTATTTTTCAACATGTTTATCAATGGATGAACAAAGAAGTCTGAAAACTCTGTATACGTAAACTTTGTGGACTCTTTTCTGATCAAAGATGTCCAAAAAGTAACTGAAAGTGGATTTTATTCTATATCAAGTTTCTGGAGGGTTATAGGAAACTTATCTGCTTGAAAATACAAGAACATATGGAAGAGAAAGGATGTATATATAGACACTCCTTCAGTTGGAAATTTAACAAGATGATCATGGATATTATCAACAATGTATTCAACATAGTTGAAAATGACAGAAGGAGGTTGTCCTGGTGAAAAAGTAGATAGGAAACCTAGGATTGATTCATCTGTATGCTCATATGTAAAGTATCCTAGGATGAATGATAACATGGAAATGACATGCCTTGAACATTCTAGAAATTTTGAAGTAAAATATGGAGGGCTGATTTGTGGAATTTCAACATGTAAAGACATAAAGACTTGGAAAATCTGAAATCTTTTGGGGAAATCAAGGCCAATTGACAAAGGAATTGCTTTAGGATCAGGTTTGAGCTGTAACATCTGGTTTATGGACTCAACAATAATTGTAAACAGTACTTCTGTGTTTGCATTTACTATTGCTCTTTGTTGAAGTACATAATAGTTCTGACACAACCTGATAACCTCTGAGCATGGATGAGTGACTGGAACAACATATTTGGGTAGATTTGATTCCCAAATTTGGACTTCTTCAACCTGATCAAAGGATTTTTCAAAGCTCCAGCTATGACGGTCAAACAGATTGAATTATACTATTGGATCTGCTATTTTGTAGACCACATCTGCCAAGGGGGTGTGTTCAATGTATACAACAGGAGGTTGTAGAGGATTCACAATGATTGCAGTCTTGGAGGACATAGCTAGAGTGGATTTTGGCATTTTTAGGCTTTCTGGATTACTGACACTCTATTTTTAAGCTTTTTGGATTCTTCTGTAAGATTAAATGGTTTATAGAAGTATTTCTTAAGTTTGACAGAGGTTATTAGATGAAAATAGGTACAACTTGTTCTTTCCTTGGATTTTAACCTTCAATTTTGGTTTTCAAACTATACTACAGACTCTCATAGGTTTATAAAATAAGAAACAAGGGTTTCTTTTAATTTTTCAGTGGATATTGGGCTAAAAATCGTTTCAAATTAGGCGCAGAGGGTTGGGGTTACCTGCAGAGGATTTCTGGGTTTGATTGGAATTTTGTAAGTCCGCAAAAGCTTAAATAAACTTGAGTTTCTCCTTTAAAACTGAATGCAGTATTAAAACAAGGGTTTTTAATCAAATTTTGACATGAATTTGACTCTTTTCAGGCAAACATAAGTTTTATTTGGGCAAATATGATTTTATTGTATTCAATTCCTTTTGCAATGTCTTTTCAAATGATAACAGGCTCGTTTTTCTTGGAAAATACTTGTTTGCGCAGGTATAGGTCTTTCTAACAGTCCTGAATTGTTTTGATAGGTCCTTGGTATATTTTGAAGGTTTCTGGTAACTTTATGAAGTCTTTTGGCAGCAAGCACCATTTTTTGCAGGTTATGGGCTTTGAAACAAAGCACATGTTTATTTTCTTCAGTTGGGAGGATGCATACAGTTGATAAGTGCAGGAAAAGGGATTAATGGTGTAATTTTAGAAATTTATTAGGCGTTTTAGGTCTAAAGAAACTGTAATTAATAGCGGTCACATCGGACAAACTTGTGTTTTTGGGCTTCAAAGGCGAAAAACCACAAGTGGTTATCGCGTAGGAAATGGGTGGTAGACGGTATTAGTTGAATTAGATGCGATCCAATAGGGCTTGAATGCATGGAGGAGAGAGAAAAAGGAGAAACCACCTATTTCACGTGGTTAGAAAAGTGTTATGATCACGCAACTTAATTTGTGATATGGCATTTCGATCGTCAGGTCTGGGAGCTTTGATGCGAACGGTTGCGATTCACTGTGGAGTTGCTCGGCAGTCAGAGCTGGGGTCCGGGGTTTGTTAATGCGGCGGGATAGGTTTAAACCTATAAATATATATTTATAACGTGAAAACTTTATATTATTTGATTGGGCAGGTGGTAAAGTTATATTTTTTAAATTAAAACATTAATGAATGTTTTAACCAATGGCGCAGACATAGTTTTTAACGTTACAAATGGGTATTTATAACGTAAAAGCATTACTTTATTTGATTGTTAGTATATATATTATATGGTTAATAAAACGTTTTTACATGTTTTGAAACCATAGGGTGCTGGATTATAATATAGATATGTTTAACCCAATGGGAAAAAGGCAGGGCTTTATTATTAACATGTGGAATAAATAAACATAGGTTTTAACATAAAATAAGTGGGTTTGGGGATATTCAATATATAAAGAAATTAATATATACGGGAAGGGTTGTTTTATAAGGATTTAGTACTTTAGGTTAGAGGTTAATATGTAATGGAAAATTTAATGAATGAGATGAATTAAAATACATATATTTAAACTAAGTAAAGTGTAAATAGGTCATTTAGCATAATTTGTCCCATTTTGATTCTTTACACATGAACTTAGGATAAAATGTATTTTGTAGGTTTTTGAGTTTTTTTTGAAGGAAAATGAAATGAATTAAGTAGGGTTTTTACTTTCACTAAGCAGAAAAGTGTTTTACTTAGGAAAGGGATCATAGTTTTGGAAAAGGGTGAATATGCTGACGAAATGGGTTTTATGTAGGGAATCCAATATTTTTAACCAATCAGTTATCAAGCCTTGGGTCCGGTCCCAATAGGAGTCAGAGAAATGCTCTGAGCCTCTTTAATTGAAGGTTTAGAATACTAGATGATTGTGGGGAAGGGAAATTAGTAATTTTTGCTCGATGATGCTTTATTACATGCCTTTCACAACTACTTTCTACATTTTTTACTTCATTTTCATGGGTGCATTTAAGCTTGCAACCCTAAATCCATTTTTCTTTCAAAGCATTAAAAAAAAACTATCTAAGTCTAACCTTATTTCATCCGAGGGCTCAGATTAAAATGTTGAGCTCCTCATTTATTCTCTAACTATCTACTGATTTGTCAAGTTTAAAATGTTTGACATATCTTTATTCTCTATCTAAAGCACGAAATTCAAAGCATGAACAGTTAAGATTAAAATATTTAACTCATCATGGATTATGGCATTTATTGATAATTTGCACATAATCATTATTCTCGCAGTAAAAGTAAATAGTACTAGAATTTTGACTTGCTTACTTTCATGTCTTTGTTAGCCCCCTAATTTGCTCTTTTTTTACCATTTTCCCCTTCCTAAATCATAACCATTTATCTCTGTTTCACCTCCTTTATGTACCCTCATCTTGCACCAGTCCAAGCACGGTGACATATTTCATATCAACCTTTATTCTTCATATTTTAATTCAATTTAGCAATAATTAAATATTTATTACATGATTTCTTACTTTTAAATCACTTTGTAACTTATCGATATCTCCAATGGTTATTTGATAGTTAGAGTGCTTACCGTGACTTCTGATCTTAGTGCAGGATTGGATCCTGCACCATTTCCAGCACAACAGTTCTTCGCGGCAGATCCGAACCTCCTCGATCACCGCCTCATCTTAAACCGCTTCAGCCACGATAGCAAATGATTCAAAGGCAGCCGAGACCAATCCGTGAAGGGTGAAAGCTGGTTAGATACGGCCAGTTTTGCAAAACCGTCTTATTTGGAAGGCCGAAACTAAATTCTACATTTTGTTATGAATTAGTTGAACGATCTGTTTTGGCTTTCGGCCAACAGATCTATATAATGTAAAGTGTAAATAGGACCTGGGGAGGAACTTCCGAGCAGAGTTTTTAGAGTGAAGTTTGATAGGCGGTAACATGTTTTTTTGTTATCGCCCGTATCTGGGCAGGACATTGTATTAACGAATGTATTCGCCTCAATGAATTAATAAAAGGTTTTTCTGCCTCATGTTTCAGAAATTGTGTTTATGTCTTTAAGATGATGAATCGATTAATTTACTGAGCAACGTTTTAACTTAAAAGGGAAACGAGCTGGTTGGCTAGGGCCCAGCCAACCCAACACGTTTACCCCATTTTCTATTTCTTGTAATTTGTGTTTATATTATCAAAGTGTGATTTAAATTTCAGCACATGCATTCCTGTCTGAGTGAAACCGGATCCGTCATGTGAAGTAGATACATTTTCTTTCCTTGCAATTTACTTTCCTGCACTTGATTTCAGATTGGTTTTCATCTGCTTGGTACAAGTAGGAGAAACAAACCTGCACCAGTGCACATTGGTGTGATATTTTCCTTTCCTGCAATTCTGTTTAATTGGTTTTTCCGCCTGGTCCAAGCAGGAGAAATGAACCTGCGCCAGTGCACATTGGTGTGATGCAGCAAGTTTGCTTAATATACTTTCTGCAATCTTCTTTCTTTCTTTAAATGCTTATGACAGGATAAATGATTGTTTCTTTACTTCTTCTTTTTGTTAAGATCAGAAACATTCACTTTTATGTGTGCAATTTGATTCGATAGAAAACTAGCACTTGCTATAACTGAACACTCATTTTTAAGGATTAAAAGCTACATGCAGGAAGCTCTGATCCGGTGCAAGAACCAATTTCTTGCCACAAGATCTGAGTGCTCTGAACCTTGAAAATTTTGAGCCCTTGCATGAAGTAGAAAGCCTTCAGTAAAGACACTATTTGTACCTTCTACATAAATCTCTGATCTTGCACTAGTGCAGGACAGATTAATCCAAGGAGGAAATCTCTAAAGAATCAGGTTTAAGGGCCCATCTAACGAGACTGCTAAAGTGTCTCTGCTAAGGGAAAACACACACTCAGTAGATTAAACAATCATTAGTGGGAGTGATTGACTTTTATCTTTAATTCTCTCTTGCAAATGCATACTTCCTCGTTCCAGTCTTAGATTATTTTTGATGGTTCAAGTTGCCTTTTTCTCTTTTGATTTGATTCTGCAATCTTTCCTTTAAAGAAAGTAGGGAATTACATTAGAAAGATTCATACCATCTTTGGCATTTCCTGTGCTTCGTATCTAAGTTTACGAATCCCCTGGGTTGACAAATTAAGTGTTGAAGAGTTTTCTTAAGTGTAATTCCTGCACCCAACATTTTGGCGTCGTTGTCGGGGAGGCGATTTGATTTGTTAAGAATTTTCTGATTATATAATAGAGGTAATTTTTTCCCTTATTTTTGCAGCGTTGTTTGGAAAAGGTTTTTTTTTTTTTTGAAGGTATTTAACTGGTGTTATTTGATTTTTGACAACATTTTTTACTAGAGGTTATTTTTTATTTTTCTTTCCTTTTTGAAATGAATGCCTAGAAAAGGTAAGGGTTCGAAGCCCACTAAGGGCCGAAAGAATTCTGAAAAAAAATTCATATTAGGTCTCCTTCTGTAAGCAGGAAGCCCAATCCAATTCAAACCCATCACGCAGGAACAATCCACCTGGATTTTGGTGATAATAGCTCAGGTGTGGATCAACGCATTAAGAGCGGTACAAGTAAAAGGGGAACAATGGTGGACCAAGAAGATCATTTGGAAGGGATTGGTGACAACCAGGTAAGTGAAGAACAATCCACTTTTGTGTTTCCAATTGTGGATCCTAATACTGTGGCGCAAATGAAGAATATTCCACCATCAGCTCTCCCTCATTTCCATGGTAAAGTTCATGAAGATCCTGACTCTTTTCTATTTGAGTTTGATATTCTGTGTAGAAGTTATGATTATGCAACTGATGCTCAGAAGTTAAGATTATTTCCTGTTACCCTCAAGGACTCAGCTCTATCCTGGTTTATGGGGTTAGGAGGAAACACTATAACCTCTTGGGATCAGATGAAGAGAGTGTTTTTGTCTAAATATCAAGAATATTGCAAAACTCGAGACATGCAGGATGAGATTTTTACAATCATATAGGATGATGATGAAACTCTTGAAGATTACCTAGAAATATTTCTGTATATTTTACAAAGGTCGAAACTTAAGTTTGATCCCAATACTATTAGAACCTTTTTCTTAAGAGGACTTACTGATAATGCTAGAAATAATTTAAATCTGTTAGGACAAGGTGATATTTCTCAGCAAACTTTTGAACAAATTTGTGAATTATGTAGGAAATTTTCAAGAAATCAGTATAGATCTGGTAGAGGAACTCGAAATAGAAATAGAAAAACTGAATCTACTGATGCTATGATTATTGGACTAGAAAATAAAATGGAAAACATGAAAATTGATATAATGAATATTGTTACCAAACAGTTAGACTCTTTAAAATTTCAGCAAAAACTCATGAAGGAACAAGAGTCATTATGTATTTTCTGTCCTAAATGTAGAGACAAGCATCCTCCTAAAGAGTGTCCTCTTAATTTGAAAGAAACTAATAAGTGTGCTATTTGTGCAGAAGACCATGTCACAGAAAAATGTCCCTCTATACCAGGACTTAAAGTTGTATTTACAGGGGGACAACCTGAAGCTGAATACTTGTATGCTATGGGAGCAAGAAGGAATTGGCCTCAGGTAGGTACAGGTATGGCTCCTGAATTTTCTCCACACTATTTTGGTTATAATTCACATGCATATTCTTATCCTAACACTAATCAGTAGTGGCAGTATGGGAATCAATATCAGCATGGGAAACCTTCTCAACCATGGCAACAAGGTTGGAGAGGGCCAACTCATTCTCCATATTCCTACCAGCCACCTATGCAGTCATATCCATCTACGCATACACCTTATTCAATGCCTCAACTTCCGAGTCAGTCTACTCCACCGTTGCCTTTACCTCCACCCTTTCGACCTCCTCAGTTGCCTGCCCAACCTATGCCCAATCCTAACAATAATAAAGTAGTGAAAATGATCTATGTAACAAACCCACCTTTACCATTTGAGTACTAGTCTATTCCAGTTGGGGTTCATGATATTCAATTAAGATTGGGAAGGACTATAACATCAGAAAATCAGAAGCAACCTATATTTATTGTTGAAGAGAAAGGAGAAGAGGAAACTCTTAACCATTCTCTCAAAGTTGTCACTAAGCAGCCCTTACCCTCTGAATCCTTTCCATCTTCTTCCAACCAGCCTCCCTTCCCAAAGAGGCTAGTAATGGAAATAAGTGAGCCTATTTCTGAAAATAGTTTGGCATCTGAGCTTCGAAATCTTTTCATTAAGATACATTTTCTTCAAACCATTAAAGAGATCCCCATTTGTACCAATATTATTAAGGAAATCTGTCTCAAGAAACCCGGGAAGAAGAGATTGGAACCCCAGACCATTCAATTTGTTGGTAGGGCAGCATAGTTGATGACGGGATGTGTATCTATGGAAAAATATACTGATCCTGGAAACCTTGTTGTCACAGTTCAGATTGGTAATGTCCTTATCTCTAATGTTCTTATAGACTTGGGGGCAGCCATTAATGTCATGAATAAGAAAACCATGGATCAACTTCAGTTATCTCATCTTCGTCCTACTCCCACTGTGCTTGAATTAGCAGATAGATCTAAAATTAAGCCAGGAGTATTGGATGATGTGATAATCTCATTAGATTGTTGGGAATATCCCACTAATTTAATTGTGCTTCAACCAAAGAACCCAGTAGGAGGACATCCCTTGATCCTGGGTCAACCATGGCTTGCTACGGCCGATGCATATATTGGATGTCGTTCCGGTGATATGTATATTTCACATGGAGATTCTAGGAAGAAAGTTACTTTATACCCCCTTGCTAGATCCATTCAGGACCTTCGAGATACTTTATGGTTGGATCAAAGAAATGATGAGGAGACTCAGCCCATTTCCCTTATCCATCATTATACTGGGTCTTCACAAGAAGATGAGATTCAAGATTTCCTGAATAATCTAGACACTATGCCTAATTTTGAGCCATTGAGCCAAATGTTTTAGCCTAGACTTTCAAGATAATCATGATTCCCATTATTCTGTACTGCTACATTTGACCACTCCCTTAAGTACTCCTGAGCCTGATACCACTCTTGTTGAGATTAGCCCTGGTAAATCCTTGCATATTAGTTTAGATTTGGACTCATCTCAGCAAGAGTAGCTCGTGAATTTGTTGCAAAACCATCTTAGTGCCTTTGCTTGGGGCTATGAAGATATGAAGGGTATCCCTCCTGAAACTTGTACACATCATATCTATATTCAGGAAGGAACCCGACCTGTCCGACAACCCCAAAGGTGAATGAATCCAGCTCTAAGAGATATTTTGAAGGAAGAAGTATAGAAACTCTTGGATGTTAGTTTTATCTATCCTATTTCTGACAGTCAGTGGGTCTCTCCATTAGTGCTAGTTCCTAAGAAAGATGGAAGGTGGCATATTTGTATTGATTATCGAGAATTAAATAAATCCACTCTTAAAGATTACTTCCCTCTCCCTTTCATTGATCAGGTGCTTGATACCCTTGCAGGAAAGAAATATTTTTCCTTTTTGGATGGCTTCAGTGGTTATACCAGATCCAAATTACACCCGAAGATCAGGATAAAACTACTTTTACATGTACATGGGGTACCTTTGCTTATAAATTACTTCCCTTTGGATTGTGTAATGCTCTAGCTACCTTTTAGAGGGCAGTCCTGGCTATTTTTGCTGATCTAGAATTTGTAGAAATTTAGATGGATGACTTTTCTGTGTTTGGTGATTCTTTTCAGGAAGCTCTCAAAAATCTGGAAAAAGTACTTCTTCATTGTCAAGAAGCCCATCTCACTTTGAGTGACAAGAAATGTAGATTAATGTGCAAAGCGGGAGTGATACTTGGCCATTTGATTTCTGATAAAGGTATCCAAGTTGATCTGGCAAAGATTGAAATCATTTTGCATCTTCCTGCACGCAAAACTCAAAGGGAAGTAAGAGGTTTTTAGGACATGCTTGTTACTATAGAAAATTCATTGAAAAATTTTCGAAGATAGTTGCTCCTCTTTTCCAACTTCTAGCTAAGGATAGTGAATTTTCTTGGTCCACAGCTTGCCAATAGTCTTTTGAAACATTGAAGGAAAAGTTGGTATAGGCACTAGTTTTGCGAGGTCCAAACTGGTCCTTGCCTTTTCACATTTCCTCTGATGCTTCAGATTTGGCTATTGGCGCAACTTTAGGACAAGAGGAAAATAAGAAATCCTATGCTATTTATCATATTAGTAAGAATTTTTATTCCGGTGAATTGAGTCATATAGTTACAGAGAGATTTTTTAGCTGTGATTTTTGCAATTAATAAGTTCAGGCACTATATCACAGGATATGAAGTATTTGTACATACTGATCATTCTGCGATTAAATATTTGATGAACAAACCATTGACAAGCAACAGAGTGACTAGGTGGTTGCTATTGTTGCAGGATTTTAATGTTACTATTGTTGATAGACCAGTGAAATCTAATGTTGTAGTAGATTTTTTTTCTAGATTAGATCATCCTGGTGAAGTAACTCCTATTAATGATGATTTCCCAGATGAACATCTTTTTTCTATTTTCGCAGATTCTCCGTGGTTTGCTGACATTGCTAACTATTTTGTGACTGGAAAAACACCACCTCACTTTTCCACTCTTGAAAAGTGGAATATTATTGAGAAAAGTGCTGCATATTCCTGGATTCGAGGAGATCTCTTTTGCACTGGTCCAGATTTGATTATTCGTAGATGTGTAAGAGAGGATTAAGTGTTTGACATATTGAAATATGCTCATGATGAACCTTGCGGAGGCCACTTCGATGATAAGCGGACTGCATATAAAGTATTATGCGCTGGCTACTTTTGGCCTTCCTTGTTTAAGGATGCCAAATAGTATGTCAGGCGATGTGATAGCTGTCAAAAAATGGGCCAACCTAATCAAACCAATGAAATGCCTTTATGCCCCCAAGTTATGATTGAGCCATTTGAAAAATGGGCTATTGATTTTATAGGGCCAATAAATCCAACATCATTAAGTAAAAATCATATTTTGGTTTGTACAGATTTTGTTACAAAATGGGTAGAAGCTAAAGCTGTTTCTTTTGCTATAGAAAAAGTTGTTGTTTATTTTATTTTTATTGAAATCTTTACTAGATTTGGTGTGCCTAGAGAAATTGTTTCTGATAATGGTCCATATTTTATTTCTAATCTGGTACAGGGTGTGATGGAGCAATACAAGATCCAGCACAAGAAATCCACGTCGTATCACCCGCAAGCAAATGGACAGGTGGAAGCTACAAACAAAGCAATCGAGTCCATTCTAAAAAATATAGTCAATATGCATCGGAAATACTGGGTTGAAAGATTACCAGAATATTTGTGGGCATACAGGACCACTTGGAGAAATAGCACGGGACATACACCATATGAGCTGTTATATGGCAAACAGGTTCTGTTACCAATTGAGTTCCAGATCAAAACCTTCAAAACTATAGTTCAGTTAGGACTAGATCTCTCTAATTCACAAAAACAAAATATTTTCCAATTAAATGAGTTAGATGAATTTCATAGAGATGTTGTTCAGAAAAACATCCTAATTCAGCAGCAACGAAAAAGGTGGCATGAAAAGTCTATTCAGAAAAAGCAGTTCCAACGAAGTGATTGGGTACTCCTTTATGATTCTAGATTTAAAATTTTTAAAGGGAAGTTCCATACACGTTGGATGGGACCTTATGAAGTGATCCGAGTATTTGAGAATGGAGCAGTAGAATTTAAAACTATTGATGGAAAAAATTCAGTATTCTTGGTAAATGGACATAGATTAAAGAAGTATTTTCAGCCACTTTCCAAGAAAGATTTTACATAGCAAGTCCAACAGAAATTCAGGACGGTAGTGGTAAATGGTAATACCAACATTTTGAAAACATGAATTCTTCTTCTTCTCAAAGAAAAAATAAATAAATTTAATAAAAAAAGTAAAGAAAAAATATTTTCATGTAATTGTAAAAATCAGTTCGCTGACATGATTGCAGAAGGATCAACCTGAAAACCAGCTTGCTGGCGGAAAGATCATAAATTTCTAATAAAAAGAGAATGTTTCTTCATCTTTAGATATGCTAGAGACCACCAAGTAAAAGCAACCCTTATACAATTGGGGTAATTAGCATGGATATTTTTATTCAAGTAACACTTAATTCTCGCTGTTGTTATTTTTCTTGCACCAGTGCAAGAAGGAAACGAACCGGGAAATCAATAGAATAAAAGGGCCCATCTCCAAAGAAAAAGAATACAGTGGGAACACCTGTTGAAGAAACTCCTCTGATGCCACCAGTGCCTGAACAGACCCCCGAAGAAGACGATTTTCTATCAGTCCTTGCGGATGCAACAAAATCTGTGGAAGTTGAAGATGACACTCTGTTGGCCGATTTTATTAAGGCCCAGAAAAATAATGAAGAACTTGGTGTAGAACCACAGTCCCCACAAAACGTTGAATCCCCTCCTGCACTAGTGCAAGAAGAAGAAGAACTGAGAGAACAAGAAGAGGAAAAAGAACCAGAAGAAGAGCAAGAATAAGAAGAAGAATCGGAAGAGCAAGAAGAAGAAGAAGAACCGGAAGAGGAAGAAGTATTTACTGAAGTCATGAGGGATATTGAGGTCCCTAAAGATAATACAACCCCTGTCAGGATAGAAAAGGAAGAAGACTCGGTAGCTCCTGCTGCTTGGATAGTCGAGCTAGAGCTTCAAGTGTAGAACTTAGAGTAGCTCGTAGCTAAAGCGTAGGAGGAAAAAGAACAGAATAAAGAAGAATTCACAATGGAGATCCATAAAAATAAAGGAGAAGTCAGGGTATGGAAGTACCGTGCTTCGCAATGTTTCAGGCGACTTAAAAAGGTGACGAATAAATTGAAGAACAACAAAAAAAAGAAGTTTGAAACATTTCAGACTAATGATAGTATGCCAGAGCAGGAGTGAGCTGGAACGCTCAAAGTTTTGAAGGTTTTTTGCAGAGGTAAAGAATTGTGTGAGGAAACACAACAACTTAGGTACGGGAGGATTTTAGCCCCCTAATTTGCTATTTTTTTACCATTTTCCCCTTCCTAAATCATAACCATTTATCTATGTTTCACCTCCTTTATGCACCCTCATCTTGCACTAGTCCAAGCACGGTGACATATTTTGTATCAACCTTTATTCTTCATATTTTAATTCAATTTAGAAATAATTAAATATTTATTACATGATTTCTTACTTTTAAATCAGTTTGTAACTTATCGATATCTCCAATGGTTATTTGATAGTTAGAGTGATTACCGTGACCGTTGATCTTAGTGCAGGATCGGATCTTGCACCATTGCCAACACAACAGATCTTTGCGGTAGATCCGAACCTCCTCGATCACTACATTGTCTTAAGCCGCTTCAGCCACGACAATGAATGATTCAAAGGCAGACGAGACCAATCCATGAAGGGCAAAAGCTGGTTAGCTACGACCATTTTTGAAAAATAGTCTTATTTGGAAGGCCGAAACTAAATTTTGCACTTTGTTATGAATTAGTTGAACGATCTGTTTTGGCCTTCAACCAACAGATCTATATAATGTAAAGTGTAAATAGGACTTGGGGAGTAACTTTGGAGCAGAGTTTTTAGAGTGAAGTTTTATAGGCAGTAACAGTTTTTTTTGTTATCGCCCGAATCTGGGCTAGACATTGTATGAACGCATGTATTCACCTAAATGAATTAATAAAAGGTTTTTCCACCTTATGTTTTATAAATTGTGTTTATTTCTTTAAGATGATGAATCGATTAATTTACTGACCAACATTTTAACTTAAAAGGGAAATGTGCTGGTTGGCTAGGGCCCAGCCAACCCAGCACGTTTACCCCATTTTCTGTTTCTTGTAATTTGTGTTTATATTATCAAAGTGTGATTTAACTTTCAGCACATCCATTCTTGTCTGAGTGAAAACGGGTCTGTCATGTGAAGTAGATACATTTTATTTCCTTGCAATTTACTTTCTTGCACTTGATTTCAGATTGGTTTTCATCCGCCTGGTACAAGCAAGAGAAACAAACCTGCACCAGTGCACGTTGGTGTGATATTTTCCTTTCCTACAATTCTGTTTAATTGGTTTTTCCGCTTGGTCCAAGCAGGAGAAATGAACTTGCACCAGTGCATGTTGGTGTGATGCAGCAAGTTTGCTTAATCTACTTTCCAAAATATTATTTATTTCTTTAAATTCTTATGACAAGATAAATGATTGTTTCTTTACTTCTGCATTTTGCTAAGATAAAAAACATTCACTTTTATGTGTGCAATTTGATTCGATAGAAAATTAGCACTTGCGATAATTGAACTCTCATTTTTAAGGATTAAAAGCTAAGTGCAGGAAGCTTTGATCCGGTGCAAGAACCAGTTTCTTGCCATAAGATCTGAGTGGTTTGAACCTTTAAAAGTTTGAGCCCTTGCATGAAGTAAAAGGCCTTCAGTAAAGACACTATTTGTACCTTCTACATAAATCTCTAATCCTCCCCTAGTGCAAGCACTACTGCAGGACAAATTAATGCAAGGAAGAAATCTCTAAAGAAGCAGGTTTAAGGGCCCATCTAACGAGACTGCTAAAGTGTCTCTGCTAAGGGAAAACACACACTCAGTAGATTAAACAATCATTAGTGGGAGTGATTTCCTTTTATCTTTAATTCTCTCTTGAAAATGCATACTTCCTTGTTCCAGTCTTAGATTATTTTTGATGGTTCAAGTTACCTTTTTATCTTTTGATTTGATTATGCAATCTTTCCTTTAAAGAAAGTAGGGAATTACATTAGAAATATTCATACCATCTCTGGCATTTCCTGTGCTTGGTCTCTAAGTTTATGAATCCCATGGGTTGGCAAATTAAGTGTTGAAGAGTTTTCTTAAGTGTAATTCCTGCACCCAACAGTCTTATTTTATCTCTTTTTTCTTTTGGGGTCCATATTTTATTTTTTTTAATCTTTTCTTTTTCTAATTCCTTTGATTTTTTTTTTAGGACTTTTACCCTATTTTCATTTTTTATTATTTTCAAATATGTGAAAACAACTTGCAGAAAAATGGTATGTACATATTTACAAGACTATCAAATTTAATTAAAAAATTATGAACCCTATTATTATAGGACCCTAACACCCTTCACTGAAGATCTAACCTCCCAAATGATGCACTGAAGACACCCGTGCAACTGATCTTTGAAATAACACAGTCTATGGCTAAAACGATGTTGTAGGGGATGGTAAATGGCTTTGCGTGATGCAAAATCCCCAAGGACCTCCCTTGCTGGCCTCCCGATGGAAAGAATGCTTCCTCCACTAAAAACAAGCTCCGAAATGGCCTTTTCAAACCCTCCACTGCTGCAACCCTACAACACAACACAACCCTGGTAGAAATTGCACTGTAGAAGAGAGATGTAGCTTGGCCTGATTTCGGAATGTTGAAATGTAACCCAGTAACATCTCCTGAGTGGGTATACGAAGTCCCCCGAGGATGAGGGTGGGATTCCCGTTCGGGAACACCCTTGTGCTAAACAACACTACAGTCTCTGCTAAACAGCTGAAGAGAGCCAAAAGTCATAACAGACTCAAAACATGATAATAATCAACATCATTTCCATGGATTCCATCCCCTTCCTTATATGTTTGGTGTGCTTCCTCACCCTTGGCCCCACTCATTAATGATGCTACTTCCATGCAAAGATTCTTCCTCCAAAACTGCATTGTCTCTCATTGATTATCCACTCCCTCCATACTAGCATTGTTGATTTGGTCAAACTTGACCCCATCCACATGCTTCATCCCCTATTCACACATAAGTGTGCTTTATCCAGCCACTTTGATGCTCCTTATTCACACTAGGAGTGATTTTATTCCTACTAAGGAGATTTATGGGTCTCCCTACCCTCTTGTTCTTCTAACTAAGAAGCAAAAACAAAATTTAATATTCCAACTAGCTGAAAGCTAATTGGGAATATTACACTCAATAATAAAAGGCCTCCTCATTTTAAAAAATTTCTTAGGCATGTAGTCGTCACATCTATTCTCAGAGATAATCTACCATTTCTCGAGCTAGTTTATTTCCATTCTGCATGTAAACAATTTCAATATTTTGTTATTAATGAATTGAAGTTTAGTTTTCACTATAGCTTTGTGTTTCCATTTGAATATTTATTTAGTTTCATTCCTACATAGATCTGGATAAGTGGTATTAGAGTGGTCTACTCTTTCTCTATTTTTCTTTGCATGTCCCCAATGAGGTCAAGGTATAAGGAATTAGGACTCGAACTAGTTTAACCCATGCAAGATCACCCTCGAAGAGCCTGATGGCTTCCCACGGTGGAATAAAAGAAAGATAACCGAGTAGGATATCTTATCAAATTGTTTCTAGAAAGAAAAATTTTCCCAGATCCTTTGATAGATGCCAACAGGGGACACATTTTCATCCAACAGTCACTTTGGAAGTGTCGCCCCATTCAAGGTATAAGTTAACTTCAATATCCCTATATTCAAAGGTCAAATAGATGCAGATGTTGTAGATAAATGGTTGATTTTTTGGAGGGTTATTTTTTGGTCCATAATTTCTTCGATAGGGAAAATATTACTTTTTCATTGATTAAATTTGACTCCCATCTCAAAGACTGGTCGGAAAATTACTATGAGATAAGGTTCGAGGAACCCTCTCTGTTTTTAGCCACACCTCTTGGAACTCTTTTCAAGATGATGTCAAGGAACACTATTACCTTTTTGGGGGCTATGAATACAAGTACATACAGTGGACCACACTAAGACAAAAAAGGGATCAAGATGTGTATGAGTTGACAAATAGTTTCCATACCCTGCACACAAAGTTGGGTATCAAAGATTCTGAGAGCAATCTTGTGCTCAAATACCATGACTATTTGCAAAAATACATTCAAGAATAAATGGATTTCCTATACATCTCCTCACTTTATGCAACATACCGATATGCTTCCAAGATTGAGAAGAAATTAAAATAGAAGAAGTGAGACTTTGGATCAGGGAATTTGAAGCAGTGAAAGGATCCTCTAAGTAACAAAACAAAGGAAAAAGCCAAGGTGGTGTAACCTAGTATAAATCATCAAAGCCACAAGAAAATAGAAACAACACAAATCCAAATAAGGACACATGAAAGTGGTGTGAGTTCCACAGGATCCCCACTTACAACACAAGTGAGTGTCATGCCAAGAAGTCACTAGTGCCTGAGCTGAAGGCTTCATAATCAGATGCATGTTCTAGCTTTGAGTCATAACCCAATAAACAGAATGACAAAGGGAGGTAGATTATTGATACAAATCCCAATGCCACTATTTCCACCACCAAGGTCTATAAGGTTGAGCCAAAACATCCAAAGGAAGGGGAGTGTCTCTTCCACTCACAAATATAGGTGAAGGTGTCTCTGTTGTAGTTCATCTGCGACAATGAGATCCAAAAGAACATCATATTAGTAGAGATATAGTTAAGCGGTTCGTCCTACTAACCACACAACACCCATATCCACACACCATCAGGTGGATCCATCAAGAACGAGATCTCCATGTTAGCAAACAATGTCGCCTTCCCTACAACATCAAGCCTTTCACGGATGGTGTACTGTGTGATGTTGCCCCACTTGAATTCTATGATGTGTTATTAAGTGAACCATAATTGTGGAAACGATGTTATGTATATGAGTCGAGGACTCACACTATTATTATTTCTTTAGGCAGTAAGTTATACAAGATACCTAAGGTAGCCCCGCCCATCGCCATCTCTTTGATATTTTCTAAGTAATGCAATAAGATCATCTCTTAGACTGAGAAATTTGTTTTCTTTATAATCCAATATGATAGTAAGGGGAAGATCCTGGCCACATATATGGCCCCCGTGAAGGGTTCCACCATAGAATAGAAGTAGTTGAAGAAGGTCGTAGAAGAATACAGGGACATCTTCTCCTCACCCACAGAGACACCTTTACACTGTCAGGTCAAGCATTCGATTGATCTAACTTCTGGAGCACCTCTACCCAACGAGCCAATATACTATTTTAATCATAAATCTTTCGGAAAATCACATCATCAATTGTTTCTTAATTGATTATGTGATTTTCCGGAAGATTTATGATTAAATTATATAAGAGCCAATATACTGCTAATATAGTATGGAAAATGAAGAAATCAAGCGGTAAATCCAGGAGTTTCTACGAAAAGGGAACCTTCGACCAAGTTCCTCACCTTGTGGGAGCCTGATTGTCCTTTTACATAAGAAGGATGCCAACCTGGAGACTCTGCATTGATTATCAAGCACTAAATAAAATTGTTGGCAGGAACAAGTATCCAATCCCATATATTGATTACCTTCTTGACCATATTAAGGGGGACAAGTAATTCAACAATATCTATTTAAATTCTAAGCATCACTAGGTTCCAATAGAGTACAGATGTATGGAAGACTGCCTTCAAATCAAAGGATGACCTTTTTGAGTGGTTTTCCATGCCTTGCGAGTTAAAAAATTCCCCTACAACTTTTATGAGGATGATGGATGAAATATTTTGGTCCTTTACCAACTCATTTTTGGTTGTATACATGGATAACATCCTCATATTCAACAAGAGTTGGGAATGGAACTTGCAGCACATTCAACAGTTCCTTCAAACCCTACGACATCACAAATTATGTGCCAACATGGAGAAATGCACCTTCGACATCAACCAGGTCCAATACCTAGGTTATATCATTGATGAGAAAGGCATGCATGTGGATCCAGCTAAGATCCAAGTCATTCGGGATTGGCCAACCCTGACTACTCTAACAGAGCTTCACAAATTTTTTGGACTTGCTAATTTTTATCAGAGGTTCATGTTGTTATTCTCTCATATCACTTGGTTTTTTAGTCAAGTTTCCATGGGTGCAACGAAATAAACTTTTTTATGGTCTGAGCCCCAATATAAGGAATTTGTTGAGTTAAAGCACTGCCTTTTCTTTGCACTAGTACTAACATTTCCAAACCCGCAACAACCATTTGAAATTGAAGCATACACCTATGACTATTATATTGGTGCAGTTCTCACCCAACAAGGGAATTAGGTGGCCTATCATAGTGAGACACTTTCCAATACGATCAGAAATACCCCACTTATGATAAATAGATGTATTCTATTATGAAGGCTTGTCGATAGTTGAAACATTACATTTTGGGGAAGGATATGTTCATCCACACAAATCACCGACCCCTTCATTTTATACAGACACAAGGGAAGTTGAAGAACGATCACCATCAAAAGTGGTCCACACATCTACAAAAATTCCATTTGAACATCAAATACAAGAAGGGCAGCACTAATCGTGTTGCAAATTGCCTCAATGGATGCTCAGTTGCAACATTGACAACTGTTCTCAACTCTTGTGGCCATGATACCTATGGATGGCCGAAACTATACAAAAATGATCTAGAGTTCTCCACCACATATCAGATGCTAGTGGATGGAAAGAAAGTACCAACGACCACCTCCATGATGCATTTTTGTGATACCTTCGCACCATTGTGTTCCTTCAAGCAAGTGTGCCAAGGTGATTTGAGAAGCGTACTACAGTTGGGTCGCGTGACACTTTGGTTTAGAGAAAACCATGACAATATTGAAAAATTATTTCTATTGGCCCAAACTATGAAAATATGTTGGGAAATATATCAAATCCTACAATGCTCATGCCATCGCCAAGCCAACCATTAAGAAGCAAGGACTATACACTCCTCTTCCTACTCCTATCCAGTTTTGGGAATCCATCTCCATGGAATATATGACATGTCTTCTACCAAGCATAGTAAGGACTGTGTATTTCTGGTCATTGATAGATTTTCTAAGATGGAAATATTGATGGTCTGTCCCTGAAATCCATAGTTCTTACGCTCCCTTCGAAGCCCTGCATTCATCCAATGATTCCTATGTCTATAAAGTCATCCCAACCACATTCTTCCTCAGAATCATCTCAGTGGCATTATTCTTCGACCGTTTTCCTTTCACCCTTGATTGGTCCTTCATCTCCGAGTCCTTTGGCCAGTTCTCCACTCCTAATCTCTGTGAACCATGTTGTCCCTCCCGAGGATGATACGTCTGGCCCTCGTCAAGTATTTCTTTATGTTGACTCATCATCCCCCTCCGTCCTTCTGAAACTCCATACAGTTGACCTCTTTTCCGCCCCTCTCCTCCTCTTCATTGGTAATGGATCTTTCTCCCCTAGCCCTTTATGTCTTTCCCATTACTCCTTTAGATTCCCTCCCTCCCCAAGATTCTTTTGATTATTGCATAGTTCTCCCTAATGTTGATTCCTATAGAAGGATTGATTATGATAATAATAACAATGTTTTTACTAATAACATCTCATTTCATAATAATAATAAAAATAATAATCAATATTGGTGTTTATTTGAATAATAATAATAATAATAATAATTGTTGGAATGGGGTCCCTTAGGACTAAATTTTGGGGTAAAAATATAGTATTTTTTGTAAGTTTTGTAAGTTAAGTCATGCGCGCTAAGGGAAGCACGGGTCAAGGGGATCTGGGGTGGGTCAAAGCCCCTCATGAGTTGTAATGGGCCAAAGGGTAGAACTAGGGGCCACAAACCATAGTTTGTGAACCTTAGATGAGCACAGGCTAAATATATAAATATGAGTCTAGATCAAATCGATGAGAAGGAGTGATAAGAAGTCCTAACTATGTTTTGATGTTTTGAACTAAGAAGTGAATTTATCTGAGTTTACAAGGCTCCTACTGGCCGTGTGCATGGAGACCTTAGTCCTGTTGTGTGCGAACCCTGCTGGCTGTGTGTGCGGGTGGAACTGAAGTGTTGTAAGGAAGATTTGAACTACGAATGAATAAAGGAATGTTTTGAATGAAATCTAAGTATCAAATGCATCTATCTTTTTCTTTATGATCTATTTCTACATGTTATTGCTGTTTACGGTGTTATCTTTGTTGGGATTGATTACACAACTATTTTATATCTTAAATGAATGATGAATGAATATATCTATTGCTGTTGAATGTAAATGTTATATATTAAGGACAATTGAAGGGATTGCGAGATCTGTATATGTGTGCACACATGAAAATCTGGGTAAATTGACCTAAATTTGCCTAATTAGGGTTTCTGGTTAGGGCTTTTGTTGCAAAGGCCAGATCACAGTTGTTTCAGATCTGAAGGCATCCCCATCATTTAATTCTCTCTCAGGGTATGGAAACCTGGTTCCAGCACCCCCCCATACTACTTCGGGTCAGAATTTTACCTACGCAATTAGGTCACTGCCGAAAGGGCTAGTAGTAAGATGGGTTTGTTGCTTAACCTTAGCTCTGAACCTGGGTCATGACCCCTCAAGCCAACAAATGGTTCCATTTTCGGGAACAAGATAATTTTGAGAGAGATATTGGGTGATGTGGTTGCCCTCAAAACTTGAGTTAGAAGACTAGTTTGAGAAGAAAATTCGGGAATTTTCCATTAAGGAAAACATAAGTAAGAATTTTTCTACTAAAGATTGGAAACAAAAGTATATTTTTACAGAGGTCCACGAGATTTTCTTTGTGACATTCACAGAAGTATTGCGGGAGTGGTTATCAAGGTTAGCGAGTTGCAAACCTGTTGGAAGGATGATAAGGTCACTCAGTGGACACCTGAATTGATCCAACAGTTAGAGCAGTCTGACAACTCTATCACCCATACTGTAGATCATTAGGTTGACAACGTATTGGAAGGATTTGTAATAGATTTTGCAGTAGATCAGTTTGTGTCATACTCTGAGGCTAAAAGGAGGTTCTTTAAGGGAGTAAGAGGGAAATTCACATGCTCCCTACCATTTTTTATTAAGATGATATTGTGTGAAAAGGGTGTTTTATGAAGCCACATTGAGCGAATGACACCAATCAAGATGGAAAGTACTACGTGCAGTGGAAAGTACTATTGGGTTAACCAGAGAGGGGACAAATCTATATATAACCATCTGAGAAATTTACTTGATAGTGATACATTGATTAGCGAGGCTATGCACACCAAAGGTAGCCCTCCATCTGCTCCACAGTCGAACTCGCACAAGGGTAATTCGTCTCCTACTCCACCTCCTCCACCACTAGGGGACGATATGGTTGCGCACATGAAGTTACCTACCTTCAAGGGTGTGGGGGATGAAGGCGTGGAGAGGTTTTGGTTTGTTACAAATGCAGTATGGACTGCGCAGAATGTTAACACTGATGTTGTTAAGAGAGCACAATTGACTATGTCATTTGAAGTTCGTGCATTAGACTGGTTTATGAGATATCTGACTCAGCACGTTAATCCCATAGTTGTGCAGATTAAGGACCATTTGAAACAAAAATTCAGGAATCTGAAATCCTACTCATAGTGTGTGATAGAATTAAGAGATATCAAACAAGATCCAAATGACTTTGTTTGGGAGGCCGATCAATGGCTGAAGCACACCATCAACGAGGGAGAATTTATTTATGAAGACAAGCAGCATAAGGAATGCTTCATTGCCATGCTCTTGCCACATTTGTGTGAGCCTATGAATAAATAAAATATTGACTCTCGAGCCGAAGTTATGGAAGTTTCTATGAAACTAGAAGATGCACCCAGGGCAAATGATCAATTTGGAACTCTGCAAATCCAAAGTAAATTAGAGATTCAAAACTTGTGCAGAGATAGGGGAAAGGAAGTTGGCATAGATGTGTGGTGTATAAGTTTCAAGGGCTCTGGCCACACTAAAGATAAGTGCACATTATTCTCTGATGATATGCAAGTAGGAGGACAAAATCCATTATGGCCTAGGGATTTTGCAAGACCAAGTGGTTCTTCCCAACTATGGTGCACTGACTGTAAGGTAGCTGGACGACATGACACGAACCATTACCCTTGATTAGGAAGATATGTGCATGAGCTAAAGCAGCAGTGGTGCATCTTTTTATCTTCAATAGGCCACGATGAACACCACTGCCACACATTTGACCTAATGATGGATAATTCCAATCTCTATAGGGTGCAGGCTGACCCACCTTCACCAACATCTCTCTCTGGGCGTTGAGGCTCTCCAGCAAGAGGAAGGGGAGGAGGGAGAGGTGGAGGCGTAGGTCATGGGAGAGTACAATTGATATGCTATAATTGTGGAGACGTTGGAAATTATGCACGTGACTACTCGAACCCTTCACGACAGTCTTGCAAGTATTGTAGACAATTTGATCATGTTATTGAAGATTCCCCTTATTTGATTGCTAGGATTCAAGAAAAGCAACAACAAACGCCTATGAAAAATATACAAATGGTTAAATTTGAGCCCTGTGATGATGACCCAAGTATAAATATAATCACATGCAGTGGCATTGCTAAAGGAGATGATGAGGAAAATAGGGCATAACCATTAATCATGAAGGCTTCCGAAAAGAAGGAAGGACTCAACCTGCAGAAGGAAAAAGAGACTTTTATTGAAGCCAGGAAGGATTTTTCTGCTGCAGGTGCATCCACATCCAAGACAATTATGGAAGCCAAGGATGACTATGAAGACAAAACCTTCCTGCAAGCCTGTATCAAGTTACTGCGCAACCAGAAAGTAGTAGACAATCTTCAGGTCCTAATAGATAGCCGCATGGACAAAGAAGTGCCTGTAACTGAGACTAAGACCATGACCAAGATCTATAAGAACAAGAAGGGAACTAGTAGGGAGATGCGCATGACCGTGAAAATTGGAGAATATGAGATGGACCAGGTCATCCTGGACTTAGGTTCTGATGCAAATGTGCTACCTAAGTAGACCTAGTAGAAGATGGGAGAACCAAAGATGGAACGGTCCACCATTTAGCTATGCATGGCCAATCAGTAGAAGACCATTCCACTTGTAAGACTTCCAAAAGTTCTGGTAGACATTGCTGGGGTAAAGGTACGCGTTGATTTTGAAGTAATAAAAATTGTGGATGATTCAGACCCTTACCTTGCATTACTGGGGCTGGACTAGGCCATCGATATGGGAGGTATCATCAACTCGAAGTGCCAAAGCATGATCTTTGAAAATGATGGTACAAGGGTAGTAGTACCTTTTGATCCAGCAGAAGGAGAAATATATACAGAGCCAGTGCACGAAGGAGATGATGTGAACCATATCTACAAACTGACTATGTGGGACGAGGATTGGATCAATCCTACAACTGATGGAATGCTAAACTAGGAGAAGGATAGTTCATGTTTTTCAAATTCAGATGGGGAGGGGAGTATAGGATCAATTGATGATTATCTATTTTTTTTTATGCTATGAAAGATTGTAAATAATTATTTAATTCTGCAAAATTATTCTAAAAAATACAAAAGAAAAAGAGAATACAAGAAAAAATATGTAATGTATAAAAATAAAAATAAAAGAGGAAAAAAAAACAAAAAATAAAATGGCAGATTAAAAAAATGATATATATATATATATATATATATATGAAAGGAAAATAAAAATAGAAAATAGAAAAGAAAAATGGAAAATCCCATTTGTAGCGAGCTAGTAAAAATGTCAAATTATTGTTTTATTTCAAAAACATTCGTTTTATATAAAACTTTGGTTTTTTGATAATACAACAAATTTTATTTGTCATTTTGTGATAAAGTGTGCACATAGATCTACAACGCGACTTGCCTCCACCCAGATCTACAGCAGAGGAAGCATTCCACCCCCCCAACTCCCAAAGGTTAATACGAGGGGTAGGGAGCCCGAAAAGTGTCTTCATCCAAAACCCCTCCACAGTACATGGAATTCTATGGGGCTTTCAAGGATTCCCCTCCTGATACAACTAACTGCCTCAACCCCCTGCCCTGAAATACCACCTTTGCATCCGGCTAATGCTTCGTCCTTCCTCTAATGACCTCCTGCCACACGTCCTCTCCTCCACCACTCATCATTGACCACATACACTTTACCCCCCTTCACTCTATTATTTCCACCTATCCCGCCACATCACAAATTCGTCCAATGTTTAATTTTTTCCACCAAATCCATTTGTGAACGTTCCCCGCATTAATTTTTCTCGCTAAAATTTCTATTAAAAAATAAAATCCCAGTCCATACCTGTGGAAATTTTCCCGTTACAAAACCAATCCAATAGTTATAAAACCTATGAAGAACTGTATTTGTCCCTTTCACCATGATATCAATTCTGCATATTTGAAGAATAAATTGTCATCAATTGTCAACCTTCTACACCAATATTTTTTTCTTCTAGATAGAAATTCTCCACGGGTAACCTCATTTTGCGACAATTTCTTTTAGATTACATTAATTGTTTATCCTCTACAATATTCCTAATTACTTTGCATTCCATGTGCTTCATTTAAAATATGGAAAACCGTAAGGGAGAGGGAAAGGCCACTGACTCAAATCCCATGAACCCCCCAGTCCCGGATTTTGATAAACTTTCCCTGATAATGACCTAGTACAAAATTGTTGAAACCCAATCCGAATTCGACTTGTATCAACTCCATAATTAGGACAAGCATAAATTTATGGATTGTTAGTCATCAGTATTTTTCACTATCTTTAGATGAATATAGAATGGTTATATATTTCTGAAAACAATATTCCCTAAATATCTTGAGTTTCAGAAATCTCACTGCCTTCATTATCCTTATAAACCTATTTTCACTTTCCTCAGTTGGTCTTCTCAAAGTCACCATGTTTCTCTTAAAATACTCCTTATGGGCTTATGCTTCTCATTTTCATCCTTCTTTCCTACCTGAGACTTCTTTTCCCTATTTTCCCTTGTCAATAAACTCCACCCTCCCTCTAGGTTTTTCCTGTTTCTAACTCATTCTCATGTCCCTTTGGGTACAATAACCTATAAAAATACTTTGTTTTCACTTGAAAATCTCCAAGTCAAATTTTAGTCAAAATCAAGTCAAAGGACAATCCCATTAGGTCATCAGGGTTTTACATTGTTTAAGGTCACCCTTGGATGTTTCAGACACTTCTTTTCCTTTGCTAGAGTCTGGCTCAGATGTAATAGAATGTCAAGACATGTTTATTCAAGAAGGACCCAAAATCTCCAAAAAATATTATCTCCTCAGTTCAAAACCTGCAAATGAGAAAAATGGAAAAGGTTTAGCACTTCTGCAAAAGTGTTAAAATATTTATCAGTTGAAGGTACTGATGATGTATATTGTATACTCCTAACAAGGGAAAGGGGAACAACTTGGTCTTGTAGATGACTAGGGTAATGAACTGGTTAGTCCATTTGAGTGCCAAAGTAGTGATCACTTGCAGGAAAATGGCATGGAGGAAGTACACAAGGCCAAGCATGAAGAAAGTCTACCAGAAAAGATTGATGGAATATGGAAAAAAGGTAAGGTGAACTAGACAGAAATGAATGAACTTGAAAGGGCTATAGAGAACTTAGAAGACAACACTGATGATTGATGTAGAGAACTGCAAACACTTAAGGTTTTTAAAAAGATAGCCAAAGAAGGTGGAAAAGATGAGTTGAGTTTTATGGTGGAAACTACATAAGATTTTGAAGATGCTACTTTGTAATCCCAAAGTTGTCAAAATGAACTTGTCATGCCTCAAGGATCAAAAGAAAATTCAACTTCTTGACTTCAGCAAACCTGCAAGCAAAAATTGTAAACAATATCAGTGAGAAAAGGAAAATGGGTTTCAAACATTGGAAAGTGGGTTTTCAAAGGTAAATTAAATCCATAAGACTAAAAATCTCATTTCACACTTCAAGAGAACCATTGTCACCTTTCAAAATATCAAGAGCATTCAAAAGAGAAGATTTTGGCTTGGTGCTGCGCGCTTGCCATTTTTCCTCCACATGTTTTTTGAAGCTGCTACGTGCCTGGGAGCTGGCATTGCGCCCTTTCCAGAAAGAAATCTGTGCTAATTTTCCAGGGCACTGCATGCTCAGAGACTAGTGTTGTGCGCTAGGAGTTGGCGCTATGCCCTTGCCATTAACGCTGCGCGCTTGGATAGAATGGATTTCTGAGCCTTTCAACCATCCAAATCAAGTCAAATTGCTTCCAAACTCTTTCCAAGGTCATCCAAGAAACCTTAAGTGGTAAGTACCTAACATACACCTTTCTTTCAAGCTATTTTGTTAATCATTTAATCAATGGAAATGAAACCCTAATCAAACCATAGCTACAAATCAGAGATCATTATCTATATGCTTATTTCATCCTCCTAAACAGAGTATCAGTTATAGACAGGGTAATTACACTGCTTGAGGGTTGTCATTGAGTTAGTTTTCCCTTCACTCATTTCCTACACCTATACCCCTTCACTCATTCCCTTCATTTCGAAAAGCTACCATTTCACTCCTTTCCCCTCATCTCATTTCCACTTACATCCTAGGGTTTCACAAAACAGGGTTTAAAATTTTTAAAGGGAGACGACAATGGCAGTGGTGTTGAGACATAAATGCTAGGGAGACATGATCACAAGGGAGGGAAGATAAACATATTTGAACCCCTCAATACAATGGAACTCATGGCATATCTCGTAGAAATTAGCCGAATAAATCACTTATTCACTGAATATTAACCCGATCATACATCAATTTCGAATTGCATGCATAACACATAACCTTCTTCTACAATTAATTGTCACATGCGGAAAGAATAGAAGTGATCGCACATCAAATCATCACACACATTAACACAGTATGTATGGGGAAAGCTTATAGCTGAAAACCCCCAGCTATAGTATATTATAAATGGAGAGAACATGCAGCAAATACATAGTACAAACTCCTCTCAAGTACTCAGTACTATCTCCCAAAGCTACACAAAAACTAGCTTGGTTTTGAACAAGTCACAGGTTCAAAACACACCCACTACTTCTCTTCCTCTATTGCGCAATCAAGGCTGGTCTAAATAGAGATCCAAGGTTCGAATCTCCTTGGCTTCACTGCGCAATTTTCATTGGTAATTTCCTCCAAGTGTTATGCAAATCCCATGCAAAACTGATCCTCCAACTGATAGCTATACTTACCCTTTCATCTACCTCTTTCACTGGTCTCCACTGAACTGTTCATGCACTGAGTTAAACTGATGTGTTCTTTAGTTGAATAATGAGTTAATAATTAGTGAATTAAATAATATTTAATTCACACAACTCATCTCTAGTGTATTAGCCAGTTAAACTAAATACAACTAGTTCAACTAGTTAACCAGAACACCACCTCCATTAACTCCTCAATCAACTCCACCAAAACTCTGCCACATGAGTCTAACTGAAGTCTAACATGTAATAGCTCACTTAACTCATAGGAAATTCGAATGTCCTTATGTCAGCTGCATGCCCCACTTCCTAAATAAACCATATTCTCAAGAGGGAAAATCGCCATATAAATAAAATATTATTAAGGAAAATAATATTTGATTTCCATATTTTTAGGAGATACAAATTTAAAAAATAGCCGGGTCCTAAAATAAGGGTCTCATCTATTTTTAGCTAACATGTCGCATACTTCGAAGAATCTCCAACTGAATTCCAAATATGCTCCGTATGTCTAAAAATAGACATAGTCTAAAAATAGACTTTTCGACAAAAATCACATGTGTGGTCCCCACCTAGTTTAAGTGATCACTTTCCAACTAGGATCAGGAAAGATGTTTCAGGAGGCCTCCTTCACTGTTTCTTGTTGCCATTTTCAACACTCCCTCTCAACAAGAAAGGACTGTCATTGCATGCGACATGCAACTCCATGCATTCGCCCCGCAACCTCACAAGCGCCATGTACCCATGCATGCGACATGTAACTCCATGCATCGCTTATGCACCCCTTGCATGTACATGCAAACTCATGCAAGCGCCATGCAACTCCATGCATCTGCTCTGCAACTCCTCTGAAACTGAATAGGCTCCAAACAACTCAATCAGCCTTGATGCATCTAGCATCTATCATCAAAGTCTTTGACTTCTGCTTGGCCAACTGCACATGTCATCAGGAACTACTGCGCTGTTGAACTCTTGCACCCATGCACTCTTGCACTTGCTGTCAACTCTGATCCGCGCTCCAGTATCTGACACTGTCACTTTGATCTGCCTGCATCACTCCAACTGATCTGCTACTGCTGCGCTATGGGCACCTCATAGCCAGGTTCAATCCATGAGATCCACACCATCTCATGAATCTGCCCAGAAATCTCCTCATGGGATTACTCATGCATGTCGCCCCACCTCATACCTGGTGGTATAGCTGCATGCACTCCCTCTGCCCGTCTGGCATGAAATTTCTCTGGATGAGTGGTCTCTTCCACTCCATGATCCTCTTGTGGCTGATCCACATCCTGAGGTTCACTTTCACCTGCATGCAAAACCCGCTCCCTCTCAAGCTCCAATTGCATGTCTTTCTCGCCTGCATGCAACACTTGCTCCCTCTCAAGCTTCAGTTGCATGTCTTTCTCGCCTGCATGCAACACTTTCTCCCTCTCAAGGTTTAGTTGCATGTCTTTCTCCCGCTTCCCAACAATAGGAAGCTCCGTAGACATCCCATCTACCTCAAGTCTGTAGAGATTCTTTGCTCGAATCCCAACCTTCTTGACTTGTCCCGTTGCCTTGTGCCGAAGGAAAACTTTTCCTTCTCTAAAGACAACTTCATACCCTTTATCCTCTAACATTGCAACTGAGATCAAATTCTTTGTTAGACCTGGTACATGCAATACATCTTGTAAAAGAATGAGTTTACCTGACTCCCTCTGAAAGGTTATGGTACCAATGCCGGTCGCATTGTATCGTCCACCGTCGCCCAACTCAACATGCATCTGGAGACCTTTCTCCACCAAGTCACTGAAAAGGTTCACATCTCCCGTCATGTGAAAGGAAGCGCCACTATCAAAGTACCACACCGATCCCAATGCACTAGACAACATGCATGCGATCAATGAGAAGTCCAGCTCAAATTGCGAGGCAAGAGCCTCACCAGCTGCAGCTCCAGCAGCCTGCTTGTTCTTCTTCTTCTTTGGGAAATTCGTGGCGTAATGTCCATGATCGTGACAGTGAAAACACTTCACTTTGGACATGTCATGCTCTTTACCATCCGCACCGGATTGAGAAGCCTTCTCCTTGCCCTTCCCCTTCCTTGCTTTGGCAGCCAAAGCGCAGTCTTCTTCATCAGCTCCCTTTGACGAAGAACCATCTCTGGTATTTCGCCGGATCTCCTCTTGCACGAGATCATACCACAGTCTTTCCCATCCCGGCAACTTTTCCCGACCATTGACACTATCTTGATATGCATGCCAACTCTTCGGCAAACCAAGAAGCGCCAAACTCACCAGATCCTCATCATCCACCGGCACACCAACACTTCCCAGCTCATCCCGACATTGGGTGAACCTCGTGAGGTACTTCGGCATACTTTCCCCCTTTTCACACTTGATGTTCCTGAGTCTATCTTTGAGCGCCAGCTTCCTCTGATCGCTCTTGCTTTGGTACAGATCCGTCAAGGCTTTCCACATCAAATATGGAGAGGCCTTCCCGTGTAAACTGGATATAATGTGATCCTTTACACCCTCCAACAAGATCCTTCGACATTTTGCTTGTTTCTTTTGCCATGCTTCCACAACAACAGCATCATTATAAGTAGGCTTTGGAATCTCTTTCTCCACGAATTCCAACAGCCCATGATCATCTAATACAGCCTCCATGCGTTCCTTCCATGCAACATAATTCGAACTGCCTTCCAAGGCATATTCTAGTCGCAACCCGATGAAAGACATTTTCACCGCGGCACCAAGAACACAAATCTGCAAACTCGAATTTCACCACTAGCTGATAACTCAATCGCTTCCGATCTACACTCGAGAACAAATTATTTCCAAATCAGAGATTGACTGCATGGGCTTTTACCAGACCTTTCACTTTCTAAAGAAAGATGAATCCGGAGGCTATCTGGCCCGTATGCAGGCTCTGTCCGAGGAAATAAGTTTGCAATCACCGTAATAGATCTCGACAATTAATCTTGCTCTGATACCATGTAAAAATTAGCTGAATAAATCACTTATTCAATGAAGATTAACCTGATCATACATCAATTTCGAATTGCATGCATAACACATAACCTTCTTCTACAATTAATTGTCACATGCGGAAAGAATAGAAGCGATCGCACATCAAATCATCACACACATTAACACAGTATGTATAGGGAAAGCTTATAGCTGAAAACCCCGCAGCTATAGTATATTATAAATGGAGAGAACATGCAGCAAATACATAGTACAAACTCCTCACAAGTACTCAGTACTATCTCCCAAAGCTACACAAAAACGAGCTTGGTTTTGAACAAGTCACAGGTTCAAAACACACCCACTACTTCTCTGCCTCTATTGCGCAATCAAGGCTGGTCTAAATAGAGATCCAGGTTCGAATCTCACTGGCTTCAATTGCGCAATTGTCATTGGTAATTTCCTCCAAGTGTAATGCAAATCCCATGCAAAACTGATCCTCCAACTGATAGCTATACTCACCCTTTCATCTACCTCTTTCACTGGTCTCCACTGAACTGTCCATGCACTGAGTTAAAATGATGTGTTCTTTAGTTTAATAATGAGTTAATAATTAGTGAATTAAATAATATTTAATTCACACAACTCATCTCTAGTGTATTAGCCAGTTAAACTAAATACAACTAGTTCAACTAGTTAACCGGAACACAATCTCCATTAACTCCTCAATCAACTCCACCAAAACTCTGCCACATGAGTCTAACTGAAGTCTAACATGCAATAGCTCACTTAACTCATAGGAAATTCGAATTTCCTTATGTCAGCTGCATGCCCCACCTCTGGGGGTCAAACTGAAGTGCTCCAGGAGAGTAAACTGCTGTTTATAGTCTAAATATTATTAAGGGTAAATAATATTTGATTTCCACATTTTTAGGAGATACAGTCTAAAAATAGCCTGGGTCCTAAAAATAAGGGTCTCATCTATTTTTATCGACATGTCGCATACTTCAAGAATCTCCAACTGGAATTCCCAAATTATGCTCCGTATGTCTAAAAATAGACATAGTCTAAAAATAGACTTTTCGACAAAAATCACATGTGTGGTCCCCACCTAGTTTAAGTGATCACTTTCCAACTAGGATCAGGAAAGATGTTTCAGGAGGCCTCCTTCACTGTTTCTTGTTGCCATTTTCAACAATATCCTCTTACTATTTCTTGTTTTAAACATGTGGGTTGCTTTGAATTTTGTTAGAAGGTGCAACAAGTCCAAAATCACCCAGAGCTAACAAGACTATTCATCACTAACCTACATGACAAGCAGGTCAATCTTGCTGGGGTTACATTTGAGATGTCCACTGATGCCATTGCAGCTGCTAGAGGGATACCTAGTGTGGGAGAGAACTGATTCAAACAAGAAAACCTGGACATGAGTTATTTTGAACCATACTTAAAACCTAGGTATAAAGATCACCACAGGTCCATCTTCCCTTTTTCTCATATTCTTGATAGATATGAACCCATGATGAGGATAATAATGAATTATTTCACTTGTGAGGGAAGGTTTTCCCGCCTCTACTCATACCATATATGTCTTCTCATGCATTTTACTAGAGTAAGAATGCTACACATACCATATTATCTTTTCCGTAGCATTGAAAATATGTCTTATATTGTGAAAAAGAGAGAATACAATAAACAAATGCAGAGCCTCTTTCATCATTCACTTATCAAGATGGTGGTCAGGCATCAGCTCTAGCAGAAGAGAATTCCATGGGATACCTTCATTGCCCATGAGGTTTTCATTTCCCCACCTGTTCATCATGAGCAAGATGTTCCTTCACCATCTCATCCTCCCATATCCCCTTCACCATCACAGCATGACATTGGAGCATTAGGCAGAGAAAGAGATATTGGGACAGCTGACACTAAATTGCATGATATTGATCCTTTTCCTTTTACCTATCAGAGAGGCCACAGGTAGGTGTTTGCTTCACTTGAGGTGAAAGGGCCTTGCCTTCTTCATTAACAAAACAGGTTGATAAAGGCAAGGAAAAGGTTACAGAGCATGTCATGGCTGAGGAGGAAGACAAGCATGAAACTCAGCAAGAATTTCAATTAATTGACCTTGATGATGAAGATGAAGTTAGAATCACAAATGCATTAATCATAGGCAAAGATGCCAAGATTAGTAAGCTTCAAACTAATCTTGGTATTGCAAATCATGTGATTAACTTCCTTGAGTTAGAGAATTAGTAGTTGGAGACAAAAAAGATCATTAGTGAGATTAGGGCAATCAAAGCATAAAGAGAGGCAGGAAAGGGAAAGGCATTGCTAAATTAGGCCTTGGATAAATATGAGGATAGTTATGATGAGGAAGAACAAATTCCTAGGCAGAGACCGAGGAAAATTTGGTTGAAGAGTGCTTTAGCCCGAGAAAGAGACAAAGAAGCAGAATTGGCAGAGAAACTCACTCCAAGTGAGATTCTTGCCATAGAAATGAGAAAATATCGAGAATATTGGCTTGAGAGGGAAAAATTACACCTAGAGGTTCAGATAGAGAAGGCTAAGAGAGACACTGACATGCAGAGGAAGATTGCAAGACATTATGCCATGAGAAACATGATTGCAAGGGCCAAGCTCAAACGAGCCCATGCAAAGATTCGAGCTTTGAACGAGGAAAAAGAGGAAGAGAAGCTCAAAATTCTTGCCAATGTGTCCCTCCAAGCCTCCCAGCCATGATCAGCAAAGCAAAATCCATTTTTGGCACTTTGGTGCAAATTTTGAAATTTTGACAGTTTGGCTTGCAGAAAATTGGGCCAAACACGCAGTGCCACTAGTGCTGCACTCTTTTTTGTGGCACTAAAATGGAAAAAATTCAACATATTCATGGTCCTCATGCCAAGGAAATCATCCTCAGAAAATTTCAGACCATTTGGAGCAAAAATGGTCCCTCAAAAAGGCCAAAAACTACCAAAAAATCACCTTTCTGCCCTCTTTTTGGCACTGGCATTGCGATTTTAGCAGTCTTGGGAGAAGTGATTTTTTACTAGGAAAATTGGCACCATTCTAGAAAGGAAAAGAAGATATGGAAACTAGACGGGATAGGCTTTCCAATGAGCTATCATGGAGCTCATTTGGACACCGGGAAGGCCTTCAAAAGTCCGCTGCAAAACAGGAAATTTTCCAAGTCTTGGCGGTGCGCGTTTGCACTGGCGCTGTGCTCTTGCCCAGTGGCACTGCGCCCTTGCCAGAAAGTCAACAAAAGACACTAGGCGTTATTGTAAAAGTCATTGAGAGGCCTTAAGGTCAAATGCTTCCAAAATTAGCTCAGTAGATATGTTAGAAGTTATTATTGAAATGAATGAGTTTTAGATATTTTTGCCTTGGGCCTTGCATGGTCTCAAAGGTAAAAATGCTTTAAATATGTAATAAATGAATTCTCAAATCCTAGCTATGGTTCACCTCCTCATTTTGAATATAAATACTGCATGTATGCTTCATAGTCTTTTTGGTTGGTAATTTGTTTTGCTGAGCTAAATGCCATTTAGACTCTAAGTTGTAAAGAAGTTTGGCTTTGGAGCTTTGTAATTGTTTTGGACTGGATATCAATGGAACCAACACATTCATAGGATTCATTAACTCTGTTAGATGGTGATGTTGTTCTTATCTTGCACTTGTTTCCTTTTTTTTTTCATATTTTTCATCCTTTCTCTTATAACAAAGTAGAAAATTTAGGTTAAGATATGTTGTTCAACACCTTAAGTCTATCTGTGTTATGTTATTTGAATGTTTTCCTCTGCAAGGTCTAATTGGAGAATTCTTAATTGCTCTCTGGTTTCACCTAGCTTGTTGTCTTGAAGTTTACTTAGTAGAGTTTGGCCAAACAAGTCTATGGTTTTTCCTATCCTTTGGTTTCTCTTAAATTGTTGCTTTAAATACCTTATTTGAAGTTTGATTAAATAATTCTTAACTGCTCTTTAGTTTCACTGAACTGTTATCCTAAATGTTTTCTTTGTCTAAAAGAAATAATTATAGAATTATTAACTGTTCTCTAGGATTACTGGATTGTTGTTTTGAGGTATTTCTAGTGAAGTCTAGCTGAAGAATTCTTAACTGCTCTTCAGTTCTACTAAACTATTGTCTTGAAGGCTTTCCTTGTTTGAAGTATAGTTAAGGGATTCTGACTTGCCCTTTAAAGCTACTAAATTCACAACCTAATGTTCATTTCACACCCACCTAAGCTTTAAGATCCATTTGGCTTTGTTAACTTTCCCTATGAAACACTCTTGATTTATTGTTGTACTTTTCAAGCCTTTCATAGACCCCATAGCCCAATGGTTTGAATTTCTCTTACTCTATTTGTTCTACTTAACAGGCAACCCAACCAAACAAAGAAAAAAAAACAACCCTATCATTTTAACTAGCCTAAAATCAGCATCTTAATTCAAACAAGTTATATCTTTTATACAAATATAGAGAGAGCCCTCTCTGAGTCCAAGAAGGCTAGGTCCTAGGACTCCAAAGTTGGTTTGATGTTACCCTTGTCTATTTGGTCTTGCCAATCTGAAAAATTACAGGGACCTAACATAGTGGCGATCACGGTGGGACCCACTTATTGAAAATATTAGTGTTATATAAAGAACTCAGAAAACCCAAAAATATCTCTAGATTGGTATCCAATTGTTGATGGTGGACAACAAAAAAATCCTCAAAAAGTTAGCATCATCCACCTGGTGACTACACTAGTTTCCAGTAGACTTGGTGACTCCACTTTTTCTCACAGACTCCCCTGGGAATGTATTAATCAATCCTGATAGTATAAAGCCCAGTCACATACTATGTGAATTCAATACTCTTACAGATTGGTTTTGTTTTCAAAACTCTTATAAAATTTCAGCCTCTCTATGTTGTGGGTCTGAAATATGGCTTCACAAAGGATCAGCACCGGATCTCACCCTGACCCAAACCCTCCTACTATAGTTGATGACCCAGAAAGAATCTTAAGGAAAAAATCTAAGACTGAAGATTCAACTATTGTTAGACCAATCCACAAAGAAACTTAATTTCCTGAAAACCTTACATCCTTGCAAGGTATCCAATTTGACTTACACCATAGAAGAAACCTATTCAGAACTAAGTCTCAAAGTTGGATAGACCAGACAAACCTTGATCCTACTAGCTTACAACGGAGTCCTAGTAGAGAAGCCTTTCCTTCCACTCCTCCTGATCTTCAGCTTCTTCAGCACTTTGACTCCTTTCGTTCCAAATCTGCACAATATTAGCTAGCTGGTCCAAGTACATTTGCTACCCCCACTCATACATCCATTGTGCAAACCACTCCTTTTCATCCTCCACCTCCACTCATAAAACCTCTTCTTATAAATCCTCCTTGGGTTCCTTTACCTCAAATCATGGCATCATGGTTTGCCCCATTGGTATTTCCACAACCATTATTGCCTATGCCACAAGAATATTAATGTAAAATCCCTCACTTTAATGGGACTGATCCTACAACTGCCCAATAACATGTAGACAAGATGAATGATGCTTTTGATTACCAAGAAATAGAAGATGAGACCATAAAAATGAGAATGTTTGCAGAAAGTTTAGGGGGAGAAGAAAAGAAATGTTTCAAGAGCTTAAACCCTAATAGCATTCATGATCTCCCTTCCCTTCATCAAGTATTCATAAGCAAGTGGGAAACTAAGAAAAATCCTCTTCAAATATTATCAAAGTATGACAACCTAAAAAGAAATGTTGGGGAAAGTGTTCAAGACTACTGCACTAGGTTCAATAGTGTATATAATGCACTTTCTCCCCACATGAAACCCCCACAAGGTCTAGCCCTAGTAAAATTTCCAGATCGATTTAATCCAGAAATGGCTTACCAGTTAAGAGAAAGAGATCCCCTTACCTTAGAAGACATGCAAAGAGGAACAACAATTATAGAAGACAATCTAATTGCTAAAAGGGCTAGAATGAGAACAGAGAAGAGGGTTACATACAAAGAGGAACCTATGGCCTCCACATCTGATGCTAAAATTGACAGTCTAGTTAGAACAATGGAAAGGATGATGGAGAGAATTAACTTAAATGAAAGAGCACCCCCTAGGGAAAACCAAACAAATTGTCAAACTAAAAACAGAAAACAAAACTTCAAAAGAGATCCTCCTCAAATAAGACAAAGAGAAACTGACCAGCAAATCAGACCTCCGTTCCAAGAAAACTATATATATGAAGAGGAGAGCGAGACTGAGGAGCCAGAAGAAAACCATGTCAATCTAGCAGACTCCAACAATGAGGATGATGTTTTTCTCACAGAAGAAGAACAAGGTCTCTTTTCCTCAAACGAAACTGAAAGAACATATGAGGATTCTGAAGAATACAAACTAGGGTTTGAAAATGCTATCATGGAGGTTCATAGGCAGTGTTGTGGCTCATTTTCAATATCCTTTATTTTTAATTTTCAAAATACAAAAAAATAGAAAATTATCAAAATATATGTTAAAGTATAAAAATTCATATACTTTGGCATAAAAATGTAATATTTGTTGCATTAAAGTTTAAAGCTAATAATTTAAAACTTTGTGGAAGCGAGTCTCAATGCATAGATTAAAAAGCAAGCATCTTATGGCACGGGATCCGACGATTTGACAAACAGGAAATAAAAGTGGCAACCCACGGGCACTTTTAGCACGCGAGTTAATGAGGAGGGTGCCTCCGCAGTTGACCCTATTGACTGCAGGGCCAATCTTGATTAATGATCGAGATTCACTGCGGGGGCATGAACCTGACGAGCTCTCCGCACGTTGAGGCCTCCCGCAGTGAATTATGCAGCCATATGTTCACAGATGTGGTCCACGTAAGAATAATTTTAATGGTCTTTTAGCGCATCTCATCAACATTTAATTCTTATGCCCGCACCACCTATTTAAGAAGAATTCTCATTTTTCTAAGGCTATTGGTGTTAGTTTGTGTTTTAAGTTGTGTCTACGCTGTGTCTTTCTCTGCAGTCTGCCACCTTGTTGATTGTCTGTCACCCCAAGTGAAACCATGGCCAAGCTTCCATCCCTGTCAGGTTCTTCCAGTGACATTCCTCTCATGGACACTAAGAGGGACATCCAGGATACTGTCTGTTCTCTAGACCACCTTTCATTTTATCAGAAAGTCTACCTAAATGATAAAAGTTCTCCAATTTACACCGCCATGGTTAAAACTGGTGTGTTGTCTGCATGCATCCAAATAACACACCTTTTTCCCAAAATTTTGTATTGGTTAGTGTTTGTTATGTACCCGGGAAATTTTTTTGTAATGAATTATCAGGGGGAAAATGTTCTACAAGTTTTCGCCCAATTAATTCGTCAAGCTCTGTGTTACCTTGAGTCAGAGTCATATGTCCAATTCACTGATGATTCCTTAATGGTGCATTATGATAGTCTTTCAGGTCAAGAGTTTAACCAATTTATATTTTTTCTGAAGCCAGATACACAATAGTTTGCACCTGATAATAAAGAATTCCATATGGAGGTGTTTGATATAGAAGTCAGAATAGTGCTGAGGTGCATTACAAGGATTTTTGGAAAGGATAATGACAATACTGTGGACAAATCAGTTCTAGGAATGTTTGCCATGATGATGAAGCCAAGAGTGGTGCTGGATATTCCATGTTATTGGCAAGAAGTTGTTAACTCTCATCTCATGAGCTTATCACTGACAGGTTCATTCAGGTTTCTTTCTCTTGTTATTTACCTCTTTTTATATCAAAATGTAGAAGAATTCATGCATCTGGGGTTAAATATAATGGATATAAATAAGAAGAGGCAGTTAGTAGTATTCTAGATAGACATAGTGAGGAAAGAACATAATGAGGGTGGTTTATTTGATTTTTATAATCATTTCATGTCCACTGCATATAAAATTTTAAATGGAATTACCCCCCTGCTTTCTGCCAAAATCTCGAGAGTTCTTGCAGCTGAGGACAAGTTTTAAGTTTGGTGATTGGTTTGTCTTTGAATAATATTATGAAATTAGACTCTATGGAGTTAGTGTAGATCCTTATAGGCTTCCTGTATTTGTGCCTATGAGATTATTCACTTTGGAGTTCATTAGAAAAAGTTTAAACTTGGATCAAAATAATTTTGAGCCTATGAAGAAAGGTCATATGTTTAAGTTGCCAATGACTGTTGGTCATTTTATAGTTAATATGAGACAAGCAATTGATGAAGCCAATAAGATGTTAGATGAAATGCACCTACTGTTAGGAGAGAAGTGGGCTTATGACCCTCATAGTGTGATTTCTAATAGGATAATTGAAAATGGGTATTCAACATTCATTCAAGAAAGTAGGCCTGATATAGAAAAAATGGCAAGTAAAGGTTTTGCAGGTTCAATGAGCTCAAATATACAGATCCCCATCATATTAGAGAAGTCCAATAAGAGATGTAAAGAAGCAATAATTGAGTCAGAGGATGAAGAACAGAGAACTGAAAAGGGGACAAAGCTCAGTGAAGATTTTGTAGATGCTCAACCTGGTTTCTCATTACAATTGGGGGATGAGAAAAATGTCCCTGCTTCACCAAAGAGACATGAAAGCACTCAGGAAAAAGTTCCCTTATTTAAAAAAATGTTTTCTCAGATTGCAGAAAGAAATCAGAAGATGAAGGCAAGCATGGAGGCTCAAGCTGAGTACTAGATAACCCCAGATCAAACAAGACTTCTAACTGCAATGGATCTTGAAAAGTATCAATTTAAGATTGCCCTTTCACATCCCTCTAATATGTCTATTGGTTCATCTAGTACTTTTAATAATGTGAATCTAAATGTAGATGTGAAGAAAATTCCATTGCTTGAAAAAGTAAATCTACATATGCAAACAAGTCAACTGATTGTGAATGACCTAACCAAAACCAATGCAATGGAACTGAATGTTGAAAATATGCTTGGAAAAGTGATCAAGCAGTTGAAGTTAGAGAAATTCAATTCTAGGGCTTTGACAATCCAGAACAAAGAACTTAAAAATATTAGTGTGAAGATTGGGCTAGATCCCAATGACAGGTCTGCTGCACAGAAGCTTCTTCAAAGTGCTGAATCAGGAATCTCTGTACTGAAGAAAAAGTTGAAATTGCCTACAGGAGAACACTCAATGGCAACATAGGTTGCAGAGGTAGAAAATGAGAAAGAAAAACTTCTTCAGGAGCGTTTGCAAAAGGAAGAAGAAATCACCAAACTAAAGCAAATTGCATTGTCATTGTAGAATCACAATGAATCTCATACTTGTAATTTTGTTTTTCCATCTGGTAATGAAGATCCATTAGCACAAATATCTCAATTAACCACTAAATTCCACGTGGAAGAGAGAGATAGGAAAAAGGCACAAGCTGATTTGGTAACATCAACAAATATCATAAAAGTCACAGAGGGAGAAGTCAGTAAATACAAAATGGATTTCCAGACTGCTGATGTTGAGATTAAAAATCTCAAAGAAAAATTGAAGGGAAATATATCTTTAATACAAGCTAAGGATATCATTTGGAATGATATCATTGCAGAAATGAAAAAAAATTGGAGTTTTATTATTGTTGTTGCAGAGGAAAAAAGTATTATTAGGGATTTTGAAGAACAAGTCATGACAGACAAACAAAAGATAAGTAATAGGGCCATTTGGGCAAGAAAATTCATTGATTTCATGGATTCCAAAATAGATCAAGAGTCGGAAGAAAATGAAATTAAATATAGGATTTTATATGCTGTGGAAATTAATAAGATGATTGTCAAGAGGAAGTCTACAGAAAATAAGTTGATTGAGCTTAAGGAAGTAGTGAATCAGTTTAATAATTCATTTGACAAAGTAGCAAGAGAAAGTTTGCCATCATGTTGGGGTCTTGGAGGTAGTATTTTATCATAAGCCCTGACTGGTTTGATCAATTTCCTTTGAAGACATTTTCAGCTGTTGTGGTTAGTGAAGACTTTATTTGCAGAGAGGCCATCATTCAACAGAATCACTGCTTTTAGATTGGAATATCACAAGCTAGTCCATTCAACTAAGAAAAACATTGAGATATGGAAGAAATGCAGAGCCTGGATGGTAGATTTATCAAAGGACCCCTCGACTTCAAAGAAGGATAAACCAGTCAGTCAAGGAAATGCAGCAACAACATCAGCAATTCACATTCAGCAAATAGATTAGGATTTATATTTTATGTTATTTTCCTCTTTTAAAGAGAATGTAATTGTAATAAGATATTTTGATGACATGTAATAGGTAGTTGACGAGGTCCTAATTAGTTGAAGCAGTTACGATTAGTTTTAGCACTTACAAACTGCTTTCTATTGTATTTAAAGAGAAAAACAAGAAAGGAAAAGGTTCAAAGTTTTGGACCTTCAGACTGCAATTTTTGTACTCATATTTCGAATGATTAATGAATGAAAAGCAAGATTCTGGTATTTGTTGATATCGGTATGTCTTCAAGTTTACATTATGTGTTTTTTTTCTATGAATAAAATGAAGTAATGAAGTTGCAGGTCTCTTTTTACTTGTGTGAATAAGAGTTAAAATCCTTAATAGGTGCTCCTTCATTTTAATTGTTCTTTGTCTTATAATTCTTCTGAAGTTTGAGGTGATATATTTTGTACATCAGCATATCAATTTGGGCTTCTTTCCTTCATGTTCTTCTGATCATTCCATTCTATATCAACAAATAATAGCATTGTGGGACATTCATTGTATTTGATCTTTGAGGGTTTAATGATAAACATATGAAGGTGATTAAACAAAGACCAATATTTTTGTGACACATTTATATAAATGTCTTAAGCACTGATTCCTTACCACAGCCAAGGGATTGTCTCTTAAGGTACAACATTTTTTGGCGCCGTTGCCGGAGACGAAGAAGCGAAGTTTTTTCCCTGGGTTTTATTTATATTTCCTCTGGTTGTTCAGAGAGGAGGAAATATCAGGCTGTCTTTATTTCATAATTCTGGCGTATAAAAGGCCATATACGAGGTCAGATACCTCTCAGCAGAAAGCTCCTATTCTTTCAGATCCTGAAAAGCTGGTTTCTAAAAAAGGCCAGAAATCAAGAACGCTTTATACACCTGATGCTACACTGCCTACATCAGGCAGTAGTTATCATAACCTTTCATCCAAGGATATTTCCCGGAAACTCATTTTCCCGGAACAAGAATCCTTTACCCCACATATTCATTTTCAAGAACCAAAGTTAGAATAACAATGTTTTGAGTTTGTTTCATTCACATATACAGAAGCTCAACTTAATACAGTTGCCACTTCTTCTACTATTGTTCATCAACCCCTTCCCATATTAGTTGTTTCACCCCATTCATCCACATCTACAATTGGTACACAAATCCCACCTACTCAAGGAGCAGTTAATCAAGGTATAAACATGGCAGCCCCTATCTTTGCTTTCTTGACAAATAGATATGCACCATTAAATCTTCTACAACCTATGAACGCAATGCCTCAGGAATACCTTAAATTGCTTCCTAGATTTACTGGTGAAGATGAAATAACTGCAGAACAACACTTGCCTTTGCTTTGCACTTTTGCTGAAAATTTAAATGTTGAACATCTTGATGTAGTAATGAGACTTTTTGTACAATCTCTGAATGGAGAGGCAAGAAAATGGTTTACAGGATTACCAAATGGCTCAATTAATAATTGGGACGAATTAGAAAGGCAATTCACCCAAAGATGGAGTGAAAAGAGAGATCATGGTTATTCATTGACAGAGTTTAATGCTATTAAGAAAGAGTCTCATGAAAGTATGAATGATTTCATTAAAAGATTTAACAAATTGTATAATAGTTTGCCCGCAGAAATAAAACCCCCTCTTGTTGGAGCAAGAGTTTTTTTTGCTAGGGAATTTGTATCAGATTTTAGTTTCATTTTGAGAGAGAGAAGATCTGCTACTCTTGAACAAATCCAAACAGATGCTTTAGAGATCGAAGCAAACATGACTACTGCTAGAAAAATAGAGGAAAATCAGTTAGTCCAAGATAAAGGTAAGGCCAAATAAGATTCATCACAGGATCAAAGGATTGATGACATGACTAAGGTCATCAATAACTTGTCAAATAAATTAGTGAATATGGAATTGGACAATAAGAAACTTGCACAGCAAAACAGAGGGGTTTTCAATCCACGGTTTAGAAAGCAGCCCTTGCAAATTTTGTAGAGGGAAAGGAGAGATCAAGATCAAGTTCAAGCACCCTTATATATAGAAGCATCACCTTCACAGTTTGCTGAGGATGATGAGAAAGAGGTTGAAGATCAAATATCTGCTATTTATATGGAAGATGATGAGGAAGAAGAGAAATGTGAAGAAGAATGCACAAAAGCTGCTATGTCATTTGATCAGGAAGAAATGGATGATTATTGTAAACAATTCACTGATTTTATGCAAGCAAAACTGCATAAGAAGTATGACTTAAGATCAAAAAAGAGATTAAGAGCTCAGGATGACGAGGAAAAAGAGCTAGAGTCATTTCCTTCTCCAATGGCGACTCCACAACCAAAGAACTCAGTAAAACAATCAGATAAGGGGAAACAGCCTATGGATTCAGTGAGTGAAAATGAAAAACAATAGGCTAAGGCTTCCCATAATAAGTCTATTGATTTTAACATTTTGGAGAAGATTGTCACTGTACCTGAGAAGAATGCTAATCCTAACAAGAATCAGGAAGAACCTGAGAAGATTATTAAACAAAATCAAACTTTCAATCTTTCCAAAGAATTATAAAAGATCAAAATTCAAGTACCCTTGCTTGAGTTAGCTAAGACACCTGGTTATAAGAAGGAAATTGTAGAATTTATTAATCTTTCTCAGTTTGACGATGTTGGTGATGTTGTGAATTTACAAGAAGAAAAACCAATGGTCACTTTTGGTCCACATGTCGAAGAGGTAGACTCTTCTGTTCCTCAATTTTATATATCGGTGCTTCTGCATCATTTCATTCTACATAATTGTATGTTAGATTCTGGTGCATCACATAATCTTATGCCATTATCTGTGATGAAAGAATTATATTTACAAATCACTAAGCCCTATAGAGACCTTTATTCATTTGACTCAAAAAGGGTGAAGTGTGTTGGGATTATCAAAGACATGGTAGTATCCCTAGCCCAAATTCAAGCCAAGAGTATTATGATGGATGTAGTTGTTGCGGATATTCCAGCCAGATTTGGTATGCTTTTGTCTAGATCTTGGGGGGCAAAGCTTGGAGGTGTTTTAAAGTTGGACTTCACATATGCTATGATTCCCGTGTTTAATGGGGAAGAAAGAAGGTTGTACAGAGAAACCAGATTTGTTAAGACTACTACAAAGAAAGATGCAGGAAATTCCCTTATCTATGGTCAAGAGAAGGAGGATATCTCTTGTTTTATGTTGCATGAAGATGCAGAATTTGCTGAAGACTCACAAAAGCAGCTCTCTTCAACAATTGTACATAAGGAGTTGGATTCAAATAAAATTTGGAAGTGTTATTTTGATGGTGACTATTCCAAGGATGGCACAGGAGCTGGATTTTTGTTGATTTCTCCAGACGGTGATCTTTTGCCTTTTTCTTTTAAGCTTGAATTTGAATCAACAAATAATGTAGTTGAGTATGAGGCATTAATTTTGTGTCTCCAAACTTCTAAACAAATGGGAATTCAATGTATTTCCATTTTTGGTGACTCTGAGTTGATTATAAGACAAATTAAAAATTTGTGTCAAACCAAGCATCTAAGGTTGAGATCATATAGGAATGAGGTCTGGGACCTTATTGAGAATTATTTTGAAGATCTGAATCTTCAATTCATTCCGAGAGAGGAAAACAGAATGGTAGATTCACTAGCAGTTGCAGCCAATACATTCAAGCCACCAATCAATCCTAAACTAAGATATGAGATCGAGTTGAGGCATAGACCTTCAATCCATGATAATGTTAAACACTAGCAGGTTTTCAAAGATGATGAGCAGATCAATCATTTTCTAACAATGATTGGAAACTTTGAAGATAGTGAAATAGATCAGGAGAGTGAGCAGACTAATCAGAATGAAGGTTTGACAAACCTCAAAGAACCAATGGGTGATCAGAAGATAATAAAATTGAAAGACAATGTATTACCCAGAGGTTTGGTTCCTCTTGAAAGGATGTTTGATGCAAATGATGTAGCACTGGATAAAAAGAAGGTTTCTCAAGAAAGTGAGATGGAGGACTGAATCTAAGAACTCAGCAGGAACCCAAGATGGTCAAGTTATTCAAAGGAGCTCCTAAGAATTATAAAGAAAGGTATATTTATCTTTTCAAGAAGTATATGGATGTATTTGCATGGTCCTATGATGATTTGAAAACATATGATTTGGATATTATTCAACATAAAATACCATTAAAAGATGGATTCAAGCCTCACAAGCAGAAGCTTAGGCAGATTAATCCACTACTCCTTGCCCCAATTGAAAAGGAGGTGAAGAAAATGTTGCAAGCAAAAATCATAGTCCCACTTAGATATTCAAACTGGGTTTCTAATCTGGTTCCTGTGAGGAAGAAGAATGGAGAGATAAGGTTATGTGTTGATTTTAGGAACTTGAACAGAGCTTCTCTAAAAGACAACTATCCTTTGCCAAAGATGGATTATGTTTTACAAAAAGTCACAAGAGCTTATAGATTATCTATGGTTGATGGTTTCTTTGGATACAACCAAGTAGCTGTTGAAAAGGAAGATCAGAAGAAAACAACTTTTACCACACCTTGGGGAACGTTCATGTATGCTAGGATGCCATTCGGTCTCATGAATGCAGGGGCTACCTTCCAAAGGGCAATGGACATAGCATTTTTGGGTGACAAATTTGTAGTCATATATTTGGATGATGTAACTATTTTTTCAAGTTCTGATGATGAACACTTGGAGCATCTGCAGAAGGCTTTCTTGAAATGCACGAATTTTGGGTTATCATTGAATCCTAAGAAATCTCTGTTTGATTTAGAGAAAGGCAAGTTACTGGGACATATAGTTTTGAATCAGGGGGTGAAAATTGATCCAGCAAGAGCCTCAGACAATTCCATTGCCTAGAAGTAAGAAATATATCCAGAGATTTCTAGGAAAAATTAATTTCCTGAGAAGATATGTCCTGAATTATGCTGAGATTGTTAGAAACATAACAAATATGCTGAAGAAAAATGTTGAAGTAAAATGGGATAAAGATGCAAGAGGATCCTCTTCCAGGATTAAAGAGGCTCTTCAAGAAGTTCCAGTTTTAATTAGTCTGAACTATCAAAAGCCTTTCCAAATATTTTCATTTGCATCACCTTCTACCATTGTTGTTGTGTTGTTATAAAAGAACAAAAAGGGAAAAGAGCAACCTGTGGCATTTTTCAGTAAAGTTATCAGAGATGCAGAACTCAAATACAATATCTTGGAGAAACAAGTATATGCCTTAGTTAAATCTTTAAAAGCCTTCAAGACTTATGTGCTGCAGTATCAAATAGTTCCATATGTACCTAACTCAGTTGTAAAATATGTTTAGTTAAAAGTGATGTTGAAGGAAAAAGAGGAAGGTGGATTGCTAAAATCCATGAGTATGACTTGGACATTAAACCTACTAAATTGGTGAAAGGATAGGGCTTGGAAAAGCTTCTAACAGAATTGAATTTTCAAGCTTTAGGAATTAATATGCTTGCACCTTTGGATGAAGTTGTTGATGAAACAAGTCAAAATAGCACAAAGTCAACAATTAAATACAAGTTTCTTTGCTCCGATTGGTATAAGGATATTATTCACTACTTGTGCTTTTGCTCTTGTCCACCCTTAATGAACAGAACAAAGTACAGAGCTCTTAAACTCAAAGCTCAATCTTTTGTTATAATTGATCCTAAATTATATTGGAAGGATACTGATGGTATTTTGTTGTTTTGTTTGACAGAGGGGGAGTCAATGGAAGTTATCAAAGAATACCATGAAAGTCTGTGTGGAGGTCATTATAGGCCACAAGAGGATTCTTGCTCATTAAATTCTGAAATCAGGTTTTTACTGGCCTTCCTTGTTTGCTGATTCATACAGAGTGGTTAGAAGCTTCCAAAAATGTCAATTGTTTGCAGAAAATAAAATGTTAGCTCCTCTACCTCTTCTCCTTGTATTTGTTGAAGAACCCTTTAGACAATGGGGATTAGATTTCAGTGGAGAAATCAATCCACCATCAAGTGGGCAGTTCAAGTGGATTATGACTGCCACTAATTATTTTACAAAGTGGGTGGAGGCAATACCTACCAGAAAAGCAAATGATCTGGTAGTAATGAAGTTTCTGGAAGAAAACATCTTCAACAGGTTTGGATGTGCAGTCAATATTGTAACAGAAAATGCTCAGGTATTCAATTCAGTCAAATTCATTATTTTTTGTCAAACATATAATGTCATTTTGTCTCATTCTACAGCATATCATCCTCAAGGGAATGGGTTAGCTGAATCTTCTAACAAGACATTAGTTAAGATTTTGAAGAAAACAATTAATGAGAATCAGAAGAACTGGGATTCAAAGTTGATATTTTCTCTCTGGGCAGTAAGGATGACTACTAGAAGATCTACTGGTAAGTTCCCTTATGAATTGGTATATGGTACTCAAGCTTTGTTTCCTACTCAGCTAGCTAGACCAGTAATTTCTTTTCTTCAAGAAGCACAAGAAGAACCTAACGCATTGATAAGAAGACTGAATAACGTGATGGAATTGAGTGAGAGCAGAAATAAAGTAAGGGAAAACTTGGTCACCTATCAAGAAAAGATGAAGTCCATTTTTGATAGAAAAGCAAAGGGGATTCTTTTTCAAACTGGAGATTTGGTATTAAGATGGGATACCAGAAGAGAAGAAAAAGGAAAACAGGTAAGTTTGATCCTCTCTGGTATGGCCCATACAGGATTATTGAAGCAATATCAAATAACACTTTCATGCTAGAAAATTTTGATGGAGAAACGGTAGATCTTCCTGTGAATGGGTAGTATCTAAAACATTACTTCTAGCATTGAAGTTTTATGGTTCATCATTGTACATATTCGGTATTCTTCATTGTGCATTTTACATCAAATAACATTTGACTCCATGCCCGAAGTGAAGGCACTAATCTGCGGCTCTTAGTGTTTCGTGGAAAAAAACACTATCCCCAGGTGGAGCCAGTTGTTGTAGCTCATTTGCAATATCCTTTATTTTTAATTTTTAAAAAATACAAAAAAATAGAAAATTGTCAAAATATATGTTAAAGTATAAAGATTCATATACTTTGGCATAAAAATGTAATATTTGTTGCATTAAAGTTTAAAGTTAATACTTTAAGCTTTGTGGAAGCGGGTCCCAATGCACAGATTAAAAAGCGAGCATCTTATGGAGTGGGATTCGACGATTTATCAAACAAGGAATAAAAGTGTTAGCCTGTGAGCACTTTCAGCGCACGGGTTAACGAAGAGGGTGCTTCCGCAGTTGACCCTGTTGACTGAGGGCCCGATCTAGATCAACAGTCAAGATTCACTGTGGGGGCATGAACCCGACGATCTCTCCATACTTTGAGACCTCCCGCAGTGACGTATGCAGCCAGATGTTGAGAGATGTGGTCCACGTCGGAGTAGTTTTTAACAGTCTTTTGGCACATCTCATCAACATTTAATTCTTGAGCCTGTGCCACCTATTTAAGAAGGATTCTCATTTTTCTAAGGTTATTGTTGTTAGTTTGTGTTTGAAGTTGTGTCTGCGCTGTGTCTTTTTTTGTTGTCTGCCACCTTGTCGATTGTCTGTCACCCCAAGCAAAACTATGGCCAAGTGTCCATCCCTTTCAGGTTCTTCCAGTCACATTCCTCTCATGGACATTGAGAGGGACATCCAGGATACTGTCTGCTCTCTAGACCACCTTTCATTTTATTAGCAGTTCTGCCTAAATGATAAAACTTCTCCAATTTACACTGCCATGGTTAAAACTGGTGTGTTGTCTACATGTATCCTAAGAACACACTTTTTTCTTGAATTTGTGTATTGGCTAGTGTCTGTTATGTACCCTGGAAAATGTTGTGATGAATTGTCAAGGGGAAAATGTTCTACAAGTCTCAGCCCAATTAATTCGTCAAGCTCTGTGTTACCCTAAGTCAGAGTCGTATGTCCAATTCACTGGTGATTCTTTGATGGCACATTATGATAGTCTTGCAGGTCAAGAGTTCAACCAATTCATATTTTTTCTGAAGCCAGATACACAACAGTTTGCACCTGATAATAAAGAATTTCCCATGGAAGTTTTTGATATAGAAGTCAGACCAGTGCTGAGGAGCATTGCAAAATTTTTGGGAAAAGATGATGACAGTATAGTGGAAAAATCAATTCTGGGAATGTTTGCCTTAATGATGAAGCCAGGAGTGGTGCTGGATATTCCATCTTATTGGCAAGAAGTTGTCAATTCTCGGCTCATGAGCTTATCACTGACGAGTTCATTCAGGTTTCCTTCTCTTGTTATTTACCTCTTTCTATATCAAAATGTAGAAGAATTCTTGCATCTTGGGTTAAATATAAAAGATATGAATAAGAAGAGGCAGTCAGTAGTATTCTGGACAGACATAGTGAGGAAAGAACAAAATGAGGGTGGTTTGTTTGATTTTGCTAGTCATTTCATGTCTACTGCATATAAGATTTTGAATGGAATTACTCCCCCCTGCTTTCTGCCAAAAGCTTAAGAGTTCTTGCAGTTGGGTACAAATTGTAAGTTTGGTGACTGGTTTGTCTTTGAAGACTATTCTGAAATTAGGCTTTATGGAGCTGGTGTTGAACCTTATAGGCCTCTTCTATTTGTGCCTATGAGATTATTCGCTTTGGAGTTCATTAGACAAAGTTTAAATATGGATCAAATACATTATGTGCCTATGAAGAAAGGTCATATGTTTAAGTTTCCAATGGCTGTTGGTCCTTTTATAGTTAATATGAGACAAGCAATTGATGAAGCCACTAAGATGTTAATGAAATGCACCTTTTATAGTTAATATGAGACAAGAAATTGATGAAGCCACTAAGATGTTAGATGAAATGCACCTACTGTTAGGAGAGAAATGGGCTTATGATCCTCACAGTGTGATTTCCAGTAGGAGAATTGAAAATGGGTATTCAACATTCATTCATGAAAGAAGACTTGATATACAAAAAATGGCAAGTAAAGGTTTTGCAAGTTCAGTGAGCTCAAATGTACAGACTCCTATCATATCAGAGAAATCAAATAAGAGAGGCAAAGAAGCAGTGATTGATTTAGAGGATGAATAACAAAGGACTGAAAAGAGGACACAGCTCAGTGAGGATTTTGTAGATGCTCAACCTGGTTTCTCATTACAATTGGGAGATGAGCAAAATGTCCCTGCTTCACCAAAAAGACATGAAAGCACTCAGGAACAAGTGCTCTTAATTAAACAAATGTTTGCCCAAATTGCAGAAAGAAATCAAAAAATGAAAGCAAGCATGGAGGCTGAAGCTGAGTATCAGATAACCCCATATCAAACAAGACTTCTAACTACAATGGATCTGGAAAATGATCAATTTAAGATTTCCCTTTCACATCCCTCTGCTATGTCTATTGGTTCATCCAATAATTTTAATACTGTGAATCTAACTGTAGATGTGAAGAAAATTCCATTGCTTGACAAAGTAAATCTACATATGCAAACATGTCAACTGATTGTAAATGACCTAACCAAAACCAATGCAATGGCACTCAAAGCTGAAAATATGCTTGGAAAAGTGATCAAGCAATTGAAGTTAGAGAAAGAAAATTCCAGGGCTTTGACAATGAAGAACGAAGAACTCAAAAAGATTATTGTGAAGATTGGGGTAGATCCCAATGACAGGTCTACTATATAGAAGCTTCTGCAAAGTGTTGAATCAAAAATCTCAGAGCTAAAGAAAAAGTTGAAGTTGCCTACAAGAGAACACTCCATGGCAATAGAGGTTGTAGAGGTAGAAAATGAGAAAGAAAAACTTCTTCAAGAGATTTTGCAAAAGGAAGAAGAAATCACAAAACTAAAGCAAACTGCATTGTCATTGTAGAATCACATTGAATCTCATACTTGTATTTTTGTTTTTCCATCTGGTAATGAAGATCCATTAGCACAAATATCTCAATTAACCACTGAATTGCAGATGGAAGAGAGAGATCGAAAAAAGGCACAAGCTGAATTGGAAACAGCAACAAAGATCATACAAGCCACAGAGGGAGAAGTCAGTAAATACTAAATGGAATGCTAGACTGTTGATGCTGAGATTAAAAATCTCAAAAAAAATTGAAGGGAAATATATCCTTAATACAGGCTAAGGATATCATCTGGAATGATATCATTGCAGAAATGAAAACAATCTGGAGTTTTCTGACTGTTGTTGTAGAGGAAAAATATATTATCAAGGATTTTGAAGAACAAACCATGACAGACAAGCAAAAGACAATTAATAGGGCCATTTGGGCAAGAAAATTCATTGATTTCATTGATTCCAAAACAGATCAAGAGTTGGAAGAAAATGAAATTAAAGACAGGATTTTATATGCTGTGGAAATTAATAAGATGATTGTAGGAAGTCTACAGAAAAGAAGTTGATTAAGGTTAAGGAAGCAGTGAACCAATTTGATAATTTATTTGATAAAATATCAACAACAGGTTTGCCATCATGTTGGGGTCTTAGAGGTAGTATTTTATCATGGAATTCTTATGAACCCTTACTGGTGTTGGCAAAAATTAAGGTAGACAGTACTCATGAAAAGACTCAGGTTCTTAAAGGAGCAACAGTGATCAATTTCCTTCAAAGACATTTTCAGCTGCTGTGGTTAGTGAAGACTTTATTTGCAGAGAGGCCATCATTCAACAGAATCACTGCTTTTATATTGGAATATCACAAGCTGGTCCATTCACATAAGACAAACATTGAGATATGGAAGAAATGTAGAGCCTGGATGGCAGATTTACCAAAGGACCCCTTGACTTCAAAGAAGGATAAATCAGCCAGTCAAGGAAATGCAGCAGCAACATCATCAATTCACATTCAGCAAATAGATTAGGATTTATATTTTATGTTATTTTCCTCTTTTAAAGAGAATGTAATTGTAATAAGACATTTTGATGACATGTAATAGGTAGTTTATGAAGTCCTAAGAAGTTGAAGCATTTAGGATTAGTTCTAGCAGTTACAAACTGCTTTCTATTGTATTCAAAGAGAAAAACAAGAAAGGAAAAGGTTCCGAGTTTTGGACCTTCAGACTGCAATTTTTGTACTCAGATTTCAAATGATTAATAAATGAAAAACAAGATTTTGGTATTTGTTGATATTGATATGTCTTCAAGTTTACATTATGTGTTTTTTGTCTTTGAATAAAATGAAGTAATGAAGCTACAGGTCTCTTTTTACTTGTGTGAATAAGAGTTAAAATCCTTAATAGGCGTTCCTTCATTTTAACTGTTCTTTGTCTTATAATTCTTCTAAAGTTTGAGGTGATATATTCTGTACATCAACATATCAATTTGGGCTTCTTTCCTTCATGTTCTTCTGATCATTCTATTCTATAACAACAAATAATAGCATTGTCGGACATTCATTGTATTTGATCTTTGAGGGTTTAATGATAAACATATGAAGGTGATTAAACAAAGACCAATATTTCTGTGACACATTTATATAAATGTCTTAAGCACCGATTCCTTACCACAACCAAGGGATTGTCTCTTAAGGTACAACATATTCATTGATTCACAATTGTGTGTGCATGGTGGAATAAACTTAATGTTCCACGACATGCCTTGGCGTATATCCTTATGCCAAAATACTACTCTCCATCTTGGTTGGGCCAACCTGCACCTGGGGGTTGGGTTAGGATCAAACCTCATACATATCCAGAGGTACAAGAGGGATATATGAAAGCATTAGACAAGTTCATCCCTGACAGGGAGGAGTGTGCTAATCTGCACCTTGAATTAGGCAGATACATCAGTTGCACTGGTTTGTTTGGTTCTTTGCATGCAATGGAAGATAAAGACAGATTTGATGCTCTCACATGGTGGGAAGCATATGGCGGCATGGGACTTTTACCAAAATTTGCAAAAAAGTTCTCTCGCAGGTTGTAAATACTTCTTCAGCAGAGAGGTGTTGGAGCACCTACAGCTTCATACATAATGTGAGAAGAAATAGACTCAATGAAAACCGAGCAGAAAGCTTGGTTTATGTGCACTACAACTTGAGGTTGTTGACTCATTATTGTGATCGGGCTTATGAGGATCTATCATATAAAGTTTGGGACAACCCAGAGGACATTAATTTGGAGGACGACACTATACATCTAGAAGAATTGGAAGCATAACTTTTGAGAGATGAGGATGAGAAAACAAAATCCATGCCACCTCCACACCCACCATCCAGTAGCGGTGCCAGTGCTGGTGTTCGAGTTCCAGCTATTGTTCCTCTGCTGGCGCAACATCCACCTACATCCTCATGTGAAGGGCATGTGCCTTCTAGATATGGTCGTGGTACTATGCGGGAGGAGACTACTAGAAGACCACCATTACCACGAGCTGCCAAAAAATTTGACATTTCTCGTGGAAAAAGGCCAAGCAATAGATAAAATAAATTTACAGTTTACTAGTCTTTTATATTTTCTAGTACTTTTAAAAATTTTATAATTGTTTTTTATTTTTTTTCTAAGTTTGACTACTTCTATTATATCATATAAAACAGAAAATTACAAGTCTCTTCCTCTGGGTTTGGCAAGCCAAATCCAGAGGTAATTTTCATCACTTTTCCAATAGAAATTGGACTACCCCGACCGGGGAAACCAGCCCTCAAAAACCATAGTGACTCTGCTGCCCGTAGCGGGAAACCAACAGATTTAGTGGCCAAAAATAAACAAGAGTCATATAGCAGACATTGCCAAAACATGAGCAGACTAGAGAGCATAGAAAATTTGAAACTAGGGAAAACCTTCATCCTTTTTGCTGGAGGTGGGAGCTTCTTCTTCAATCCTGCAAACATAGAACTTGTCATCATTCTCCTTGCTCGGCGTGTGGCATGAAGTCTCGGGATGTGGTGACGCGGGAGAGTTGAGCTTCTTAGAGGAGGAAGCTTGCAGACCAGAGTGCTCTGCCTTGTTTTCTGCCTCAGAATCTGAACTGCTACCCTCACTGTTGCATGTGTTTCCGCTGGTGTTCTTGCTGCCGCTTGAGGCACTTTGCACCGAGAGAGCCTTCATTTTACGAGGAATGAAAGCAGGCTCGGGCGAAATGGTTGATTTGCGCGACCTCTTCTTGCTGCGGGAGCTCGATGGCGCCATCGGAGGAGCGGGACGCTGCAAGGAAAGCTGGGCGGTCAAATTGACAAGGGCATTCCTGTTCTGCTCTGCCCAACCAACCGAAAGATCCAAATCATTGCCTAGGGATTGCGACAAAGGAGGTTTGGATGGGTGGCCACACCCTCCTGCCCTTCTGCATCTCATTCGATGACGTCGAGGCATAATTGTCTGAGGAGCAGAAGCGCAAGACCAGAAGGGAGCAATGGAAAGCGCAGGAGAGGAATTGCCACCGGAGGGAAGGCTAAGGCTGGCTAAATGAGGACCATGCACCAGAGGCAGAGGGGAATTAACAGAAAGATGCACCGAGAGCAGGAGAGAGGGCCGAAGTGAGGGCGAATAGACCAAGGAGGCTCGCTTAATGGCCATGGCATGCGACTTTAATGCGCTGTAGTCCGGGTACGTCAAAATGAAGGTGGCAGAGGTTGAGTTTAAGTCTCCAACGCAGTGCTTGTATCCCTGTGCGGTCACATGGGGTGGCCAAGTGTCCCTCCACATGGCAGCCCTGTGGCTTGAGATCTCACTGGCTAGCACCCGCATCCGGGGTAACTTTTTATAATTGTTGAAACTTGAATCTTTCATATTTATTATGATATTTTTTGTAAACAATATATGAGAATTTAAGTTTGAAGTTTCAAACTTTGAAGTTGGCAGTTATAAGTTTATAACTCATTATGAATTATGAATATAATGCTTCATCAAAGTTGAAAGTTGTTTCATTTTATAACATTTCATTTCATGTTAAATATTCTTTGTTGTAAATTGTAATTACTAATGGTTACCCTTAGCTTACAAGTACAAGTATGGTGATCAATGAATCAATGACGATAATATATTGAATTTTGAAAGCTTGAAACTTTAAGATTGATGAATCATGAGACTCAAGAGTCAATATGTTGTATGTTTCTAACTTGTGGACATGGTTGATGAAGATTAGAACTTCTAGATGATTGATGTTATATGGTTCAATCTATGTTTTTTATGTCTAATTCAGTAGTTCATCATTCTACATGCTTTTGTTGACATATATGCATCAATATATATATATATATATATATATATATATATATATATATTATAAAAAAACGTTCACCGAAACGCTCCCAGAACGAGAGCTTTTGAAAATGGCGCTCCCACTCCCCGTTTTCGCTCCCGCTCCCAAGTAACCTTGATCTGTATTATGTTGTGTTCCTATTTAAGTTCGGATCAATGACACCGATGTGTAGTTGGATAAGGAAAGAAAATTAGAATGAGCCACTCCACCTATCCCACACTCGAGCTATCCCGCTTCATTCTCACGCTCCAACATAGACTACCCAACAAACCTCCTTGCAAGGAATTACACATATTCTCAATGCCATGAATTTCTTAGATGCACAAGAATCATTTCCACAAAGGCTCCATTCCCATCATTCATCATAGTCATGGAATGATTCTTGTTGAAAATGTGTAAGTTTATTGTCATTTTCTTCCATTTTTGCATGCTACATTTTTTGAAATTAGGGTTTCTAGAAATGCATATTAACAAATGCAATATATTATCTTGAAATCTTGATTCTTTATGGCATGGAAAATTTGTTTTGCAAGAATCCATCAAAGGAGCTTGCTTCATGCATCCTTTGAACTCAAAATCTTCCACATAGAGAAGTCGCTAGGGGTTTCTAAGTGAAGAAATTCAATCTTCCACCCTCTTTATCCAAGGCCCTCTATCAATGACCTTTCCCTAATTTTCTCCATTGCCAAACCTGATAAAGGCTCTAATATAGTAGTATTTGACCATTATAAATCTCTCTTTCTTTTTTAATTTCATGGTACCTAGGCCTAGTGTTAGATTAAAATGTGAATTTTATAGCGATTTTATGTCCATTTATTATTTCCCTATTGCAAGGGATTGAATATAATAAAAAAATAAAAAGAAAAATATAGCATTATAGAATGTTTTAACCTCAAAATTAGGGTTGATGTCTTGGTATTTTGTAATATCCCCAAAGGAAATAACCAAAAGAATAAATCTAAATATTCTTTACGTATATAGAAAATAGAACAAATAACAACATCAAACCGCATCACTCAATCATGACATGTAATACTCGAACCGAGCCATTTTATTATTCAAAGTATATAGAGAGGATGCAAATCAATCACAGACCTATCCTCGCTCTCAGGTAAGATGACCCTCCCATACAAGACAATGGTCGCAATGGTGACAACACCCTAGCCGCTTCCGAAGACCGAAGATGAACCGTTACGGTACTGGGGCTGATCTCAAGCTGCAAGCCCTCACAAATGGAAAACGCTGTCTCTGCTAGTGACAGCGCAGAAACAGGTGAAGCACAAATCCCTCAACCCTCCAGACAGATGAACCTGCTACAGAATACTGGAAAACGCTGTTGAGTTCCTCTCACAATAGTTTGCTCCTCAGATCTGCGTCCCACCTGATGGATCTGAAGCCTCCAATCAAAGCTGCGTCCTTCCCTTCCTGATCTGCGTCCTCCAATACCAGATCTACTGCCAAACCTTCAGATCTATGCTAGATCTGGAACTATCTCCTCAGATCTACAGCCTCTAGGGCTAGATCTGGTGTTATCCCTTCAGATCTGGACTAGATCTATCAATATGTCCTCAGATCTGTCACTCCTCAAGCTGGATCTAGTGCTAAACCTCCAGATCTGCAACATACAAGACTAGATCTGCAACATACAAGACTAGATCTGCAAGATCTATCCTTCCCAAGATTGGATCTAACAATAGGCCTTCAGATCTGCAACCCTTCCCTTCAGAAATGGATAGCGTCCTCCCTTCCAGACTTGACAGCGTCCTCCTCCTCACTGGACAGCGTTCTCTCTTGCCAGAACTGGACTGCGTCCTTCCTAGGACAGCGTCCTCTCCCTCCTGAATAAAACTGCGTCCTCTCTCTGGATGAGACAACGTTCTCTCCTCAATGAACTGCGCAGCCACTAGAGGGCTTCTCCTCCTCAGATTTGCTTCAGAAACTGCTGCTGCTCTGCTACTGGAACTGAAAAGTGTACTCAGAACAAACCTTACTAGGGCGGGCACTCGAAGTCCCCCGAAGCTATGGGTGAAACCAGAAAACCTTACCAGGGCCGGCACTCGAAGTCCCCCGAGGCTAAGGGTGAGATCTCCGACCGGAGACACTCGTGCACTAAACAGTGCTGCAGACCGACTAAACAACCGGCGTGCTGAAGCAGACAAGAGTCCAGCTATCAATAAGAATATCAAATCATGAATGATCAAATGAGGTGAGAGCCTCTCCTTTTTATAACATCAAACTCCCTCCAAAACTTAACTCTCCCTGGATCTGCGCAGTTTACCTTGGGTTAGCCTGATGCCTCCCCCATCATATCCACGTGGACCCCCAAGGCCCCCTCTCTAAGTTACAACGTCAATCTACTAGAAAAAAGAACACTTTATTATAAAGTGAGGTGACTAAAGTGAGGTGACCCCTCTTATTTCTCACTTTATTTATTATTTCTATCTAAAGCGGCAAAATAAAGCAAAAATGCAATATTCCAATTAGCAAGGCTAATTGGGAATATTACAGTTTCCCCCGGCAAAACGTTGCTTGTCCTCAAGCAACTGAAGTGAGGGATGCTGTAAGATCTTCTCATCTTCCCAAGTGGCATCCTCATCTGGCAGATTCTTCCATCTCACCAAGAACTCTCTGATCTTCCTGCTCCGCAGCTGTCTCTCCCTGGTGTCAATAATGGCCTCTGGCTGTAATACCAAGTGCCCCTCATCATCTGTCGAAGGTAGCTCCCCGGTGACTGTCACATGCTGGCCCAGTGCCTTCTTCAGGCATGATACATGGAAAATGTTATGAATCCGGCTGCCTTGGGGCAACTCCAACTCATATGCAACCTGTCCGATCCTACGAATCACCCCGTATGGTCCATAAAAACGAGGCTTAAGCTTCTCTGCCCCCTTCTGTTTGAGTGAAGACTGGCGGTATGGCTGTAACCGCAGGTAGACCAAATCCCCTACCTCAAAGTGTCTCTCCACTCGGCCCCTGTCTGCATATAATTTCTGCTGATTTTGTGCGGTGGCTATGTTGTCCTTGAGAGCCCGGAGGATGTCTTGGCTCTCTTGGATCCATAATTTGGCTCGTGGAGCCCTGCTACCACCAAACATCACATCCACAAAAGATAAGGAATGGTATCCATACAACGCATAGAAAGGTGTCATGCCAATGGTCATGTGGTGGGTTGTGTTGTAGCAGTACTCGCCCAGATGTAGCCATTTCAACCATGCTCTCTGCTGCCCACTGACGTAGTTACGCAAGCAGCCCTCCAGCCACTTGTTGACTATCTCTGTCTGCCCGTCTGTCTGGGGATGATAGCTAGTGCTCGGTGTCAACTCAGTCCCTACCAATCGAAAGAGCTCCTGCCAAAAACCACACATAAAACGGCTGTCTCTGTCACTAACGATGGTCTTGGGCAGACCATGTAATCTGAAAATCTCCCGGAAGAACAGCTCTGCCACCTGCGCTGCTGTATAATGTGCCGAAATGGCGAAAAAGTGGGCATACTTCGTTAGCCGATCAACTACCACGAAGATGCAGTCCTTGCCCTGCACTGTGGGCAAACCCGTGATGAAGTCCATCGAAACACTCTCCCACTTCCCCTCTGGAATGGGAAGCGGCTGCAACAACCCTGCGGGATGGTTCATCTCCCCTTTGTTCCGCTGGCAAACCTCACACTCCCTAACATGCTGGAGTACGTCCTCCTTGAGGCCCTTCCATGCAAATCTCTCCCGGATGGCCCTGTACATCTTGGTGAACCCCTGATGGCCCGCCAATGGTGAATCATGAGAGGCATGGAGTATCTTCTCCTTGAGCTGAGACCCCTCAGTCAAGAAGATCCGATCCCTGTCATAGATGACCTCATCTGCCACCCTGTATCTGCTATCTGCTACCTGTCCATCCAGCACCTCACATGCAAATCTATCCTTGGAATACTCAACCAGTAGTCGAGCCTTCCAATCAGCGTCCAAGCTCATGAGGGATAACGGGGCTGGTCTACGGGAAAGGGCATCTGCTACCACGTTGTTCTTCCCTTTGACATACTCTATGTCAAAGTCGTAAGCCTGGATCTTGCTGATCCACTTCTGCTGCCTCTCCTGTAACTGCTTCTGCTCCAGAAAGTACTTCAGGCTGTTATTATCTGTCCGGACTCTGAATCTGCCGCCTACCAAGTACTGCCGGAATTTGGCCAATGCATGCATGATGGCCAACATCTCCTTATCATAGATGGGATAAAGTCTCTCATGTGGAAGGAGCTTCCGGCTCTCGAATGCAATCAGATGACCCTCCTGCATCAAAACTGCTCCAATCCCTTCCCCTGATGCATCGCACTCTAGGATAAAGGGCTGAGTAAAATCGGGCAATGCCAGCACCGGACAACTACTCATTACCTCCTTGAGCTTATCAAAAGCTCGCCGGGCGGTATCCGTCCAACTGAATGCCCCCTTCCTCGTCAGCTCTGTGAGGGGTGCAGCAAGCTGTGAGAAGCCCTTGACGAACTTCCTGTAGTAAGTGCAGATACCAATGAATCCTCTAAGCTCTGTCACATTCCGCGGCTCAGGCCAGTCGCTGATGGCCCGGATCTTCTCGTCATGGACTCTCACCCCGTCCACTCCTATGATGTGTCCAAAATACAACATCTCTGTCAATCCAAACTCACACTTGGAGAGTTTGGCAAAGAACTGCTGCTCCTCCAGAATGCGCAAGACCGTCTCAATGTGCTGGAGGTGCTCCTCCCAGGTCATGCTGTATATGAGAATATCATCAAAGAAAACCAGCACGAACTTCCTCAGATGATCCCTGAAGATATGGTTCATGCAAGACTGAAAAGTGGCAGGTGCATTGGTCAGCCCAAATGGCATGACCAGAAACTCAAAGTGCCCATAATGACACCTGAAAGCAGTTTTGGGAATGTCCTGTTCCCTCATGCGTATCTGATGGTACCCGGAACTCAAATCAATCTTTGAGAAGAACCGTGCTCCTCTCAACTCGTCCATCAACTCATCGATCCTGGGAATGGGGGTACCGTTTTCGTGGTCTTCTTGTTCGTAGCCCCCAATCGGCGTACATGCGTACTGTGCTATTCTTCTTCTTCACCAAACATTTCATCGAAGGAAGCAAAGGATCGGTGCCAGGCCTGACCAAACAAGGGCAAGAATCCCCGATAAGGCCAAACAAGGCCTCCCGATAGGCCTTGGGATGCCTATATGGGGTGGTGATCACTGCCTGTATCCCCTGCTCCAACTCGATCGTGTGCTCAAACCCCCGATCTGGTGGCTGTCCTGGTGGAATGTCTCCAAAAACTACTGCATACCTGTCGAGAAGAGTCTGTAGATCAGGGTGCACCGCCCTTCCCGTATCTACTATCTCTGAAGCCCGCAACTCGACCGCCCACTCTATATCTCCCCTGCGGAATGTCGCATCCATGCTGTGTGCCGATACTGTCTGGGGCGGATATGTGTTCTGTCCTCGGATCTTCTCATGCCTCCCCGTCTTGGGATCATCCCACTCCATTTCCAAGGCCTTCCAATCTGTTGTGACCTTCCCTAGAGTGATAAGCCACTGCACTCCCAATATCACATTGGTGTCCGGAATGTCCACCACAAAGAGGTGATCAGTCAAAGTATAGGTGCCCATCGTCACTGATAACTCTGGTACATATCGAGCACAAGCCATGGTCTGATCTCCTGGGACCAAAACAGGAAACCCATCAAAGCTCTCCGTGGGTATGCCTCTCCGTGCGACCATCTGGGCATCGATGAAATTGTGGGTGGCCCCACTGTCAACTAGAACTGAGACACGCTGTCCCCGCACCGTCCCACGTACGCGCAATGTCAGATACTTGGGGACTCCTCGTAATGCTGCTAGAGCTCCCCCAGTAGGTGCAAATGATGCCTCTCCTGCATCGGGTGGTGGAGGTGGTAAAGCACTCTGCGCTGCATAACACTCTCCTGCCTCCTCATCATCCAACTCATCCTCTTCTCCACTGCCCTCGGAGAAGACCTCTATGAAATGTGCCTTCCCTGCTGTACACTTGTGTCCTGGTGCCCACGGCTCCTGGCAGGTGAAGCACAATCGTTTCCGTCTCAGCTCTCTCCTAGCCTCATCATCATACTGTCCTCGTCCGGGATTCGCCTTGGGAGGCGGAATCCTCGTGTCCTTACCCTTAGGCTGGAAAGCCTGTCTCTGGGGATAAGGTGGCCGAGTCCTAGGCAAGACATCTTGTAGGTCACGGGCCCTACTGATAGCATCCTGAAGGGTAGCTGGTTTGTTCGACCGGACTAGACCACGAAGTGGTTCTGACAGCCCCTCTACAAACATCGTGATCAACCGAGCTGCTGATATGTCAGGTACCATCACTGAAACCCTCAAAAAGTCCGAGATGTATGCCTCTGCACTACCTGTCTGTCTGAGCTTGGTCAGCTCGAGGAAAGGCTGATCCGGGTCCTTCTGGTCAAAACGTTTCACCACCCTCCTGGTGAACTCAGCATATGTAGTCACTATGGAATGCCCCAGTGTTGTCAACCCATGAAACCACCAGTTCTGGGCCTCACCCTCTAGATGTAATGCAGCCATCTTAATGGCCTCCCTCTCTGGCATCTGGTTAAGCTGAAAATAGAGGTCTAGTTTCTCCACCCAAGACCTGGTTGTAGTCTTTGGTGACCCATCAAACATCGGCAAATGAAATTTGCTGGCTGCACGGTTACTATCACGGTGGGAGCCCCGTCCCTTATTTCGATCATGAGGCTTACCGCCACTTCGGAACTGAATATATTGATTGAAAGGGAAAGCATCCATGAATTCCTGTCCCATGCTTCGCCAATCTGCAAACCAAACTCCATGAAGATCGAGACCCCCATCTCTTGATGCCGTTTGCTCCTCTTCCTCTACCGGAAAAGTAGGCATGGTAGGTCGCGTGTCCATGGAATCGACCTTCTGCGCTATCACAATGGGAATAGCATCTGGTATGCAACTAGACGTTCCCGATCCTTCCCCTACCTGAAAGACTCTAAGGGGCTCTTTCTGCGTCCCCTCTGCAACCTTCTTAGTTACCTCCTGCATGAATGCATCCATCTTTGCATCCATCTTCTCAGTCAACTTCTCAGTCAACCTTGCAAACATGGCCTCCATTGGATTCCTCCGTTCTGCCTCTGAATCAGAATCGCTTCCCCCGAGGAGACTGGGGCGACCCCTAGGTGCCATAGATTGCTAGCACCACAGGCTGAGCCAGATCTAAGCTCTGATACCACTGTAATATCCCCAAAGGGAAATAACCGGTAATAAACAGAAATATGCCAGACAGATATAGAAAATACAATACCGAACCAGATCACTGAATCATGACACATGTAATACCAGAAACTGAGCCATTTTATTAATCAGAAAGTACATAGAGAGGAGTAAATCAGAATCAGTGCACCTATCCTTGCCCTAGGCAAGTGATGACCCTCCCATACAAGAAAATGGCTGCAACAAGGACAGCGTCCTAGCTGCTCTGAAGACTGAAGATGAACTGCGCTGGTACTGGGGCTGATCTCAAGCTGCAAACCCTCACAATGGAAAACGCTGTCTCTGCTAGTGACAGCGCAGAAACAGGTGAAGCACAAATCCCTCAACCCTCCAGACAGATGAACCTGCTACAGAATACTGGAAAACGCTGTTGAGCTCCTCTCACAATAGTCTGCTCCTCAGATCTGCGTCCCACCTGATGGATCTGAAACCTCCAATCAAATCTGCGACCTTCCCTTCCTGATCTGCGTCCTCCAATACCAGATCTGCTGCCAAACCCTCAGATCTATGCTAGATCTGGAACTATCTCCTCAGATCTACAGCCTCTAGGGCTAGATATGGTGTTATCCCTTCAGATCTGGACTAGATCTATCAATATCTCCTCAGATCTGTCACTCCTCAAGCTGGATCTAGTGCTAAACCCCCAGATCTGCAACATACAAGACTAGATCTGCAACATACAAGACTAGATCTGCAAGATACAAGACTAGATCTGCAAGATCTATCCTTCCCAAAGCTGGATCTAACAATAAGCCTTCAGATCTGCAACCCTTACCTTCAGAAATGGACAGCGTCCTCACTCTAGGGCGAGACAGCGTCCTTCTGCCTCCCTAAACAGCGTTTTCTCTGCCAGACCAGAACTGCGTCCTCCTTGGACAGCGTCCTTCCTCTCCTGAAAGGATCAGCGTCCTCTCTCCAGATGAGACAGCGTCCTTCTCCTTCAAGAATCAACGTCCTTCCTTCTCTTGCTCTGCGCAGCCACAAGAGGGCTTTCTCCTCCTCAGATATGCTTCAGAAACTGCTGCTGCTCTGCTGCTGGAACTGAAAGATGGAACTCAGAAAAACCTTACTAGGGCGGGCACTCGAAGTCCCCCGAAGCTAAGGGTGAAACTAGAAAACCTTACCAGGGCCGGCACTCGAAGTCCCCCGAGGCTAAGGGTGAGATCTCCGACCGGAGACACTCGTGCACTAAACAGTGCTGCAGACCGACTAAACAACCGGCGTGCTGAAGCAGACAAAGTCTAGCTATCAATAAGAATATCAAATCATCAATGATCAAATGAGGTGAGAGCCTTTCCTTTTATAACATCGAACTCCCTCCAAAACTTAACTCTCCCTGGATCTGCGCAGTTTACCTTGGGTTAGCCTGATGCCTCCCCCATCATATCCACGTGGACCCCCAAGGCCCCCTCTCTAAGTTACAACGTCAATCTACTAGGAAAAAGAACACTTTATTATAAAGTGAGGTGACTAAAGTGAGGTGACCCCTCTTATTTCTCACTTTATTTATTATTTCTATCTAAAGCAGCAAAATAAAGCAAAAATGCAACATTCCAATTAGCAAAGCTAATTGGGAATATTACATATTTATAGTGGTCATATGCATTTTCAGCTATTTGAAACTATTGCTTACTTAACCCTAGCTTGCCTCCTTCATTATAGGTTATTTTCTAGAGCTTCTATGTACCATGATGTGCCTTAAATATGCATATCTTAAAAACCCTAACTTAAATCGATGAAAATATAAAACAACATGAGAAACTATAGAATAATGTCAAAGAGTCATACAGTAAAATGTGCCAAATACAGAAGAGGGGAGTCCATGCTTGGTATAAGATAAATGATTCTCAATATGTGAGACAACTTTTACAACATGATCAACACTTTATATAGAAAGATGCGAGTGAACGTAGATCTGTCTCAAGACCCTTGCATACCTACCCAAGTCATAAACGACCAACATGGTGTCAACTTAATGTCACCAATGGATAGTTAGATAGGAACGTAAGAGAAAGGTGATAAAATATCCTCTATTTATCACTAGAGGTGAGGGGTTAACATGATAAATACCTACACTTACACAACTGCTTGAGATACAATGCAAGAGCCTATTTAGGCCATGCCATATTAAAAATGAGTGATCTTGCAAGATAGATCTGAGTATCGTTTTAGAGGGGATAATTTTAGAGGGTTACATTGAGGACTGAAGGTGACACCAACTCTCTAGGAAGGGCAAGAGACAAACAAAAGAAAGAGGAGAAAATAAGGGAGGCAATGACAATGTTGAAGAACCATTGAAAACAAATGGTGGCAATGCCCATGCGAAGAAAGAAAGGGCATAAAAGGTGCAATAATTCTTGAAATACCTATGGATGTAGGAGGCAATAATGATACATTGTATCTAACAATGGTGCAAGGGTTGTGAGGACTAGTGAAGCACCAACAAAGATGAAATCCAAAAAAAACTAGCACAACAACAAATGCTACAAGAGGCAAAACTAGCATGGAACGGGAAAGGGGAGGAGTGTTCGTGATGCAAGTGAGGTATCAATAAAGAAAGAAATCCTTGACACCAATACATAGCTAGGGGAGGATAGAGAAAATAAGAATGAGTAACTCGAGCTATCCCACTTCATTCTTGGGCTTTAGCATAGACTACCCATCAAACCTCCTCACTGGGAGTTACACATTCTCAATTGTTACTAATTCTTCTCAATGCCACGAATTTCTTAGACGCATAAGAATAATTTCCACAAAGGTTCCATTTCCATAATTCAATGTAGCCATGGAATGATAGCAACAAGCCTAACTACCATTGAGATAGAATATGAGCTAGTATATGAAAATAAATGTTGAAATGCAATGTAAGATGGAGATTGTAAGAAAACAATACTTGCACTTACCTAAGAGTTTGACATGCAATGCTAGAGTTGCAATGTCCCCAATTATATTAATTTTGCTGAGATGAATTTCCATTATTGCAGTTGGGTGTTGGGAAATATTTTGGCATCTAAACTTAAGAAAAGTTGGTGGAGCGAGTCCCCATTTAATTTTTGGAGAGATGGAGGCCACCAACATTAGAGAAAATGAAAGTTTAAACTGGTAGTGGGATGGGGGGCCACCCAAAAAGGGGAATTCCAAAACCTTAGAAAAATCGAGCTAGGGGGAAGGAGGTCGAATTGGTGGGACCCAAAAGGAGAGAAAGGGGGCGGCCAAGATAAATGGAAGGATGAGGCATCCTTTTGGGGGCTTTTGAAAAATTGAATTTCTGATTTAGAGTACTCTTGAGCTGCTTAGTCAAGACTATCAGTGCTACTTAGCACAAGGAGATTTACGGGGGGAAATCTCAGCTCTTTCTTCAATGGACTTAGAGTGCCACCCTAGGAGAGAATTTTAAAGGTTATTGGAGAGGAGGTTGCTGGAGATTGTGGGTTATTTCCAAACATACTTCAGCCAGTTCAAACTTCCAGGAGGACGCAGTGGTAGAAATCGATTTTCTTGGTTGAGGGGTCTTCAAGGGAAAATTCAGCTGGAGAATTTAGGAGAAATTACCTTGATATCGGACCAAATTTTGTGGAGAGTTTCAAGGCTGGTTATTGCTATTCCGCGGAGAACCAAATTCATCATTCCTAGGGCCTGAGCAACCTTTGGTTGGGCAAAATTTTGTGGAGTTGTTGCTAGCTGAGTTGTGCAAGATTGAGGAAGGGATTTCCCTCTTACATTACCAGAGTAATTTTCAGAAAATTCTACAACCATTCGAGGGTGGAAACAGGGCCAAATTTTCTGCAGTAGTTTGAGGGGGACGCAAAACCAGTAGAAGAGGGCATAGCACGAAATTTGGGTAATTATGGGAGATAGGAATTAGCTCAAAAAATTTATGGGTTTTATTAGACTAGCATCAAGGAGTCTGCTCCTAATTTTGCAGAATTTTTGGAGGAGTTTTGGTGCCCCAAAACAATAGATTTATTTGGCAACCAATTGGGAGGCGTGAGCTTAAATTTGGGGTCACAGGTGGTTGGTAAAATTTGCGCAAACCCTTTCTGGATTTTCTGGGCTTGTGGAGAGCCTAAGATTAATTTAGCAGAATTTTCTCAGCATTCTAGGGGGCTCAAATAGGGGTTCTTTCCAGCGAGCAGTTGCAAAATTCTAGGGCCAATGTAGAACTTTAGGAGAAAACATTTCCTTACATCCGGGAAACATATTTTCTCACCTGGGGTTGTTTTTCTTGCTTTGGCAAGCCCAGGTGCACATATTCCATATACTTGTACTCTCCTCTTGATAATAAAATAGCTCAGTTTGGCACAATTCTCGTGTAAATTTTATGGGTGTTAATTGTTGTTTGAATTTTTTGTGTTGCATTGTGTTCATGCTTAAATATCACTGTTAAAATTATGATATGGAACATTACAACGGTATCATAGCATGACCTTTTCCAGTTGTAGGGGTAGCCAACAAGATCATGGAAGTTTTGGGCATGAATACACTGTGAGGGGTGAGCCATAAACAAACCCATGGCTCAAGGGAGTGTGAGTAGCACTGAGGGAAAAATGACCCACACTGGATACATTTCCAACTAAACCCCATGAGGGAGGCGGATGCTGTTGGACATGCCACTTTGCACCTAGATGGAGATGCTATGGAGTGGTGGTATCGAGGTTGATCCATTTGGGTCATGAACATATCACATCCTACATAGAGTTCACCTAGAGGCTTGTGGAGAAATTCGACCGAAAGGACACTAGACCCCCTCGAAGTGAGTGGACAACATGAGGACAACTAGAGGGTGAGACCAGGGGGCGTTTTTGCTGGTGGAGATCGATATTTAGATGTCAATAGCTTGGGGAGGAGGTTGAGCAGGAGGGCACACAAGATGGTAAGGGGAACATTGATATACACAGTGTGGCGCAAGAGTCACCATTGTTGGAGACCTCTTTGGTAGCTTTAGTTGACACCTTGGTGAGGGAGTAGAGCATACACTCGGAGGGCCATCTATTGATTAGATTTCGAAAATTGATGAGTTACCCAGTGTTATGACCAAGTTTCTAGTCGATGGCTGCCCACAGCATGTTGATGAGGTGCCTGGAGGCAAGCATGTCCTTGACAAGGTACCAGAGGAGACAGAGGTGTCCATAGTGGTGATCGAGTTTACATATGATAGATTCCCTCAAGAGTTTCATCAATTCTAAGCCAACCTTCTAGCATTGAGAAAGAAGGCCACAATAGTGCGAGAGGTCGTTTCGCAGTAGAACAAGGAGCTAGAGGGCATGAGAACAGTTTGTGCCAAGTCAGTGACCAAAATGACTCACGTTATGGAACGGTTGGGTTACCTAATGTTTTAGCTGGAGTGCACATTGGAGTGACGGGGCAACCCTACTCATACATACATAAATTATGTTGGTTGCACTAGTAGGTTACCACTGCACATTGGAGAGGGAAAGGCAAAGTCACCTTGACAGATTTTATGTGTTGACAAGGATGGTGAGATGAGGTGACATGAGCTGCGCAGGGTGTAGCCTTTGCAGGATGGAGGGTTAGTTTCATGTACGGGAGTTCATGCTCTTGATACTTCCCTAGAGGTTGGATGGTGAAATATTTTGTGTTGGTGCCCGATGGAGTGGGCTAGGCGTACGGAATTGGTCATAGGCCAGGGTGAGAGTCAGCAGGCACGTTCAGGCACAGGGATACTGGGGGCCTAGGTTGGCATTGGGATCCAGGTGGGATTACCTACCACTTACTTGGTACGCAAATTGACTACAACATTCGTGGTATGTTTGACCCAGCAGTCAAGCGCATGCATTTGTTAGGGGAGTCGCAGTCGACGACAGTGGTCGGTCAGTTGGTGAGGGGACTCCCTGGGTCGTTTTGGTATGATGGTTGTACATGGGACCACAGGATGGTCAACATACTCTGGCAAGATATTGTTACAGGAGGAGGCATTGACAAGCCACAAGATAGTGCTTTGTTTGGGGCCAGGAACTCTCTAGTGTTAGTTTGGACTCAGTGGTCACCGAGGGGCAACACACTGGTGGCATCACCACTGGTACATACGGGGATTCTCCTCTTGTCTCTTAGGGAGTATTTGGAGGCGAGGCCCATGCATCAGAGGGTACAGTGATGCGACAGTGGAGGAGGAGATACCAGTAGGGTACGAGTTGACGCGTACTATATCAGTTTCAGAGCTTGGCATTCAGTGGTGTGTAGGAGCATGTACCGTTGAGCAGTGGTTTGCAAGCGATCACGTAGATGCATGGCAGTGTGTTGTGTTGTGCGGGTTTACACCATGGAGTGAGAGGAGGCATACCATTGGATGCAGATTACCTTGTATGGATGGGGGAACTATTTAACATATGGGGAAATCCTCCTCAACAGAGTTAGGTCTTCGATGGAGTTATCAGCAGGACCAGGACATAGAGAGGGGCATCCGTGGGATTTCCTTTCAGTGTCCATGCAGACTCTTGGTCATATCTATGGGGACTTACATATCTTTCGCTTACCAACAAGGCGTACAGTTTTTGAGGGTCGGGTGGTTGCCCCATGATGCCCTCAGTACAGGTAGTAGGACATGGGAGGCTCACCCTAGACAATTGGATGAGACACAATGTCATGGGTAGGAGGGAGACACTCCAATTGAGGCATTTCCTAGGTGCACGAGCTGATGGATATCGGCTTAGGGATGGCATGGTCTACTGCCAAGGGAGAAGTCTAAGGCACTAATATGCATGAGGGACAGTGGATGGTATACTTTGTCTATAGGACAGTGTCCAGACTACAAGCAGTGTTCGGGTGTATCATCAAGAATTGGGATAGCAGATTTCACTGTGCATTCTCGCAGCGGCAGGGGAGATATGCATGCATGGGATAGATTCTAAATACTTGGGGTCCACATATGGGATACACAGGGGTCAGAGATGAGGGACGGATGGGTTCTAGCAGGTAGCAGTTCTACGCAATGACAACCAGTGAGGAGAGGGAGTTGTGAGCTCCCAGTAAGGTTAGGGGATCCAGGGATCCGGTTGGAAAGTGGATCACTCCACTTCTCGATGGGCAGGGTTATGATGGAGGGTGATCTAATTCTTTCCCAGGCTAACACATGGGGAGTCGCTGAGACCTTAATCATATGGCGAGGCGCGTTGCTGCTTAGGATCGAGGCTAGCCGCAGAGTGGTGGAATCAAGTATTGTTGAGTTACCCTAGCAGGTTGGGAACAACGCTGATCATGATAGATATAGTAGTCGAGTGTTACGGTAGAGGAGGATCAGTATGAGGGGGAAGGAGGTCGAATTGGTGGGACCCACAAGGAGATAAAGGGAGCTACCAAGATAAATAAGAGGCATAATTTTCGAGGATTTCGACAAATTGAATTTCTAATTTAGATTACTCTTGAGCTGCTTAGCCAAGACTACGAGTGTTGCTTAGCAGAAGGAGATTTCCGGGCAAAAATATCAACTCTTTCTTCGGTGGACTTAGAGTCCCACCCTAGGAGAGAATTTTAGAGCTTATTGGAGAGGATATTGCTGGAGAATGAGGGTTACTTCCATCCATACTTCAACCGGTTCGAACTTTCAGGAGGAAGCAGTGGCAGAAATTGATTTTCTTGGTTGAGCAGTCTTCAAGGGAAAATTCAGCTGGAGAATTTAGGAGAAATTCCCTTGATATTGGAAAAAAAATTATGGAGAGTTTCAGGGCGGGAGATTGTTTCTATGGGAAGAACCAAATTCATCATTTCTAGGGCCTGTGCAATCTTTTGTTGGGCAGAATTTGTGCAGTTGTTGCTAGCTGAGTTGTGCAAGGTTGAGGAAGGGATTTCCCTCTTAATTTTTGGGAGTAATTTGCCGAAAATTCTACAACCAATTGAGGGTGGAAACAGGGCCAAATTTGCAACAAAAGCTTGAGGGGGACAGAAAACCAATAGAGTAAGGCAAGCACCAAATTTGGGTAATTCCGGGAGATAGGAATTTGCCCAAACCATTTATGGCTGATTTTGTAGATTTTTGGAGGAGTTTTGGTGCCCTGAAACAAAAAGTTATTTGGCAGCCAGTTGTGAGGAGTGAGCTTAGATTTGGGGTCCCGGGTGGTTGAAATTTTTTTCCCAATTCCCTTATGGGGTTTTCTAGGTTTCTGCAGGAGAGCCTAAGATTAATTTGGCATATTTTTCGGAGCATTCTAGGGGGCTCAAATAGGGGTTCTTTCTAGCTAGCAATTGCAGAATTCGAGGGCCAATGTAGAACTCGAGGAGAAAGCATTTTCTTACATCCGGGCAGCATATTTTCTCACCTGGGGTTGTTTAGGTTGCTTTGGCAAGCCCAGGTGCACATATTCCATATACTTGTACTCTCCTCTTGATAATAAAATAGCTCAGTTTGGCGCAGTTCTCGTGTAAATTTTATGGGTGTTAATTGTTGTTTGAATTTTTTGTGTTGCATGGTGTTCTTGCTTAAATATCACTGTTAAAATTCCAATTTGGAACATTACAGTGGTATCAGAGCATGAACTTGAGGGGTAGCCAACAAAAGCATAAAAGATTTGGGCATGAATACACTGTGATGGGTGAACCATGGAAAAACCCATGGCTCAAGGGAAAGTGAGTAGCACTGACGGAGAAATGACCCTCACCCACTTTGATGGCTCAGCTAGGAGTTATGTTAGAAAATGGGTACAAGAACTGGACACATATTTCTGGCTAAACCACATGAGGGAGGCGGATGCCATTAAACATGCCACTTTTCACCTGATTGGAGATGTTATGGAGTGCTGATACCCAGGGTTGATCCCTTTGGGTCATGCATGTATCACATCCTACATAGAGTTCACACAAAGGCTCGTGGAGAAATTTGATGAAAGCGAAGGAGTCACTGTGTCCCTCCGAAGGGAGTGGATGACGAGGACAACTAGAGGTGAGACACATGATTAATCGCTGCTTGTGGAGACCCGTAGTTAGATGTCGAAGTTTAGGAGGAGGCTGAGCAGTGCGGGGAAGGAACGCGGCATGGTGAGGGAACAGTTAAAACATTGAACCACGCGGGTTCACCATTGTTGGAGACCTCTTTGGTATCTTCGGCTGAAACCTTGGTTGAAGGAGTAGAGCATACACTCGGAGAGCTGTCTATTTGATGAGATGCTGACAGTTGATGATGTACCCAGTGCTATGACTGAGTTTCTAGAGGATGGCCACCCACATCAGGTTGATGAGATGCCTGGAGGCATACCTCACGTTGACGAGGTACCAGAGGAGACAGAGGGGTCCAGAGCAGTGACCGAGTTTACATATGATATCCTCACTCAACATTTTCATTAGTTCTGGTATGACCTTCTAGCATTGAGAAAGAAGCCCACAAAAGTGCGCAAGATTGTTCTGTAGTAGAACGAGGAGCTGGAGGGCATGAGAGCGGTTTGTGACAAGTCAGCAACAACTGACTCATGTTGGGGAATGGTTGGGTTCCCTAATGGTTCAACTGGAGTGCACATTGGAGCAATGGGGTAACCCTACTCAGAAATACATAAATGAGGTTGGTAGCAGTAGTAGGTTACCTCTATACATTGGAGAGGGAGAGGCAGAGTCACCTCGATAGATTTTATGTGTTGACCAAGATGGTGAGATGAGGCGACATGATCTGCACAGGGTGCACCCTTTGCAGGATGGCGGGTTAGTTCTGTGTATGGGATTTCATGCTCTCGATCCTTCCCTTGAGGTTAGATGGCGAGATATTTTGAGTTGGTGCTCTATGGAGTGGGCTAGGCTTATTTAGTTGGTCATAGGCTGAGGTGAGAGTCAACAGGCACATTTAGGCTTCGAGGATGCTGGGGGGCCGTGTTGGCACTGGGATCCAAGTGGTACTACATACCACTTACCCGGTGTGAGAATTTATGAATCTTCTAAATAAAAATCCTGTTGCAGTAAATCTGATTTACTTCTCCTACTTGTTTGATTTAAATTAACAAGTTATTTTCTGAAACACATGAAAACATCAAAGTAAATACACTGTAGCCTACACAATTATATAGATCAAGTACTGAAGAATAAGCAAAACATCCAGACAAAGGATACACGTATTTTCCGGACAAATGTCCCCAGAAAAACCCAATGCGGGAAAACTGGCATAGCAGTTCTGAGGGTTTTATTATTAAGCAGATTTCTGAATACAAACTAGGGTGCCAAATCCAACTCACCCAACATAGAAAATCTTATCCTTGACAGAAGTACCGCTATCCGAAGATAGATATTATGGCTGATCCAACAATTGGATGAAGAAAAAACAAAGGTGACTACACAGTCCCCAATGCTGTTGAGCGAAGGCTACAACAAGCTAGACTATGTCACCTTTCCTAGTGGCTGCATCACCCTCTCTGTGAGCCTTCCCGACTCATAAATTGATTTGTTGGATAGCTGCCCAATATGCCCCACAGAAACCCCAATGTATCTCTATGAGTGACTGCGTCACCCTCTCTAGCTTTGCGTCCCCTCTGCGTGAGCTCTGCTGGCTCTGCGTCACCCCTCCTAGGCTTGCGCTGCCTCTCCGGTGTTGATCTGCCTCTCTGCTATTGTATTCTCGGCCTTGGATGCAAATCACGCTGCCGAACTTCCCCTAACTACACTGAATTACTCAGATTTGATCTTTGTTTGAGCATTGCTCCGTCAGAAGAGTTCGATCACCAAATTCAGTCTCTGTGTGTGTTCTCCAACTGACCCCAAGCCTTCCTTTAATACTTTTCTTGTTGACGAATCAACGGTCATGATATAATCTCTAATCAACGACTAAGATTAGAAAATACTTGATCCTTGTCACTTATAACGTTCTCACCCACATGTTTAAACTAATTCACTTTAATTATTTAACTTCCCTAAGTTTAAACTTAGGGTCCCCATTAAAATGATTAATTATTTGAATAACTTAAGCTTAGAGCAGATTTTCTCCAAACGATTTCGGGGTCTTGGAGATCTCATGTGTCCTAGCCCCTCCACTAAGTTTCGGAGCTAGAGCACATCCGATGCTACCGAATAATCAAGACTTTCTCTTAGCAAGGAATGTGCTCTAGTAATACTTCAACCCAAAACCATCACCCTGATCCACGGAATCAGTCCTCTGTGTTGTTGATGCTTGGCTGCTGCCCCTCATCCACTGCATTGTTGCCTTCTATATTGCTTCCCATGACTCTACCATTGTCACTGCCTCATTTGTACTGTATCTCCCTCTCAAATGTTGCATCATGTTGCCCATGGCACTGCACCTCATTTGTTGAGAGTTAATCAACTGAAACATCCCAAAGACTTGACATACAAGTCAGTCTGAGTGCACCTCGATACTGAAGCACCCTTTGTTGCTAATTTGCGCTGACCCTCTAGAGCTCTGCGCTGCTGCTGCTCTGCTTTGCGTAAGTACTGCCTCTATGCTATTCAAATCCATCAAACCCTGCGCTGCTACTGCCTTTGCTCTGCGCTGCTCAAGACTTCAGCATCCTAGCTCTACCAATACTACTGCATCATCCTCAGCATCAACTGACTCCATTCATCCTGATACTATCATTAAGGGCTCCCGTAGCTTGTATGTGATCCAAGAGTTTGGGACACCTCAAGGATCCTGCACCAATCACTGCAGTTCGAAAGAACTACAGGTCAATGTTGCCCCACCTCTTCTTCCGAGGCACATGAACACTCATAGCCACATTGTCATCATCCCCACAATCGTCCTTAGCTGTGCCAACCTTCGAATCAGAATCTTCCTTGCCCTTCTTTTTCTGGGGGAAAGTTGTGGCGAAATGTCCTAGTTCACCACACCTGAATCATCTAACCTTTGAAAGGTCTTTCTTCTTCTTCCTCTATTGCCCATGTTGTCCCTTAGACGTGAGAGTCACATATTCTTCCTCCTCCTTCTTGATCTTGATCCCTCCACTACTGATGACCGCCTTGGTCATCCTCCTCATCTCTTCTTGTTGAAGAGCTTCCCACATGATTTCCCAACTTGAAAGCGTTGCTTTGCCCAAAATGCCTTGGACAAAGTTCTCCCACTCATTGGTAAATGCATTTAGAGCAATCCTCACCATAAGACCTTCATCAGCTGTGGCCCCCATGGCAACCAACTGATCACGGATCACCTTCAATCTAATGAGGAAGTGGTCGATCTCTTCTCCCTTTAGCATCTAGAATAATCGAAGCTGATTCTCAAGAAGCATCCTCCTCTGAACATAATTCCCCTGATACAATGTGGTCAAATAAATCCAAATCTCATATGTTGTATTCTTCTTAGCAATGTGTGGGACCACATGATCCTTAACTTCATCCATGATCAAGTGCTTAGCCTTTGCTTGAGCTTCCTCATACTTCTTGAGTGGATCAGTGTCAATGGGAACAACAACTACGCTCTTGGCAAGATGCTTGATATGATGCTCATCTAGTACTCACAAGATTCTGGCCTTCCAGATGACAAATTTGGATGCTCCATCCAACCTGTCCTGATCCCTCGGTCCATGTGTGGTCATCTCTGCTCAACAAAAAATGTCAAACTGATTCTCTTCTCCCTCTTTTGCTACTGCCCTAATAAAACTAGGATTTGGGTTTCTTGGCGTAGAAACCCTCTAAGGAATCACGCTCCCTCTAAAAAAATGATTTCCCTCCCGAAAATCCTCTACCAACTGATGTCGAATCAACCCTATTGACCACACTTTGTCAACTACCCATAGCAGTACACCCCCATTTTTTCAAATGGGATTCGTCATGTTCGATGTGGTCGCGCCATTCAGATTCCATCATCCAAATTTCATCGACAGTCAACATTTTTATAAATGATGTAAACCCATTCTACATGTAATGGTGTAAATGATCTAAGTAAGACCGTCAATGTATGTAACAACCTAGGTAAGCCTAGTATGTTGTTGATGATTTCCATCCTAGGAGGTTTTTTGTCTCACTAATTCACGAAAGTGATCGACAAAGTTTTTCCCTCTAGCCTTACCCCAAAGCTAGGGTGGATTTTATCATCAGCATGCTAAGTGAGTCCTAGTGTTTTCTATCGAGTCCTTGTAAAAGTAGTTTGAGCTACTTGGTCTACTAGATCATGTTTTGAGTCGCAGAATTGGGTACTTATTTGAGGGTCTATACGAATGGGTATTCCCCCTTCATGTATGTAAATGTATTATCTCATGTAAAGAAGGTTGGAAAAATAATTAAAATCCCCTCTCAGTCAATTAATTAAATTTTCTGGTCAATTAATTTAAAATATCTTAAACCAGAAATTTAATTAACTTAGGGTCCTAAGTTAGGATTAAATCTTTAAAGGCAAAATTTGTGGGTCCTTGGAAAATGATTTTGAAAGCCCCAGGCCAAGAGAATATTGAGAATTTTAAGAATTTTTGGACCCTTGGGCCTAGGTGGTTAAGTCAAAGTCAAAATTTTGGGGTAATTAACTCAAAAATAATATTTTTGAGTTAATTAAAATTGAATTAAATGATAAATTCGTTTTTTCCCCAAA
>JAXQQM020085062.1:0-21412 GCA_034641835.2 Pinus albicaulis | reverse complement strand
ATTCCACAACTTAAGAATTTACTAGAGTGATAACAGATTCAATGTTTGTGACATGTTTGATGAAATGTTTGTCATGGATAGGACGGGTACATATGAGTTCTTGTTGATTTTATTTCTTCCATATCATTTTCCTATTGTTATTTATCATTCCCTAAGTTTTCATGAAATTTTGGGTAGTGACCTAGGCTCTGTGTCTAAAAAGGTGGATCAAATCCCAGAGTTACAGGCATAGAATTGGCCAATTGGGGCCTTAACTGCATGCTTGTTATGTTGTGCCTGCAGCTATAGCCTCCCAACAACTACCTTGTTGTGTCATGCATGCGACTAAGGCTCAAAGCGGTCATAAAGTTAGTGTGATATAAGGGCAAGAGGCCTGGAAGTTTGGGATAGCTCCTGGTGGTGTCATTGATGATGTACAAGTTTTGTATGTGTGTTTTTCATCGGTTCCACTTCCTTAAGGTCACATAGGAGGTTGAATCTCATTATAGTAGCCTCTCGTCGCATATTTACCCCAGCTGGATGGTTGCATGGGTAGAAGTGGGAAGGGGGTGTTACAGAGTGGTATCAGAGTGTGGTTGCTCTCTCCTTTGGCGGTGGATGGATTATGTTATCTTTGTGTGATATCTGATACCACAAAGTGGTATTAGAGCATGGTTGCGCTTTCCTTGGGCGGTGTCTGGTTTCCGTTCTCTTTGGGTGATGTCTAGTTCTCATTATCTTTGGTTGATATTTGATACCACAAAGTGGTATCATAGCATGGTTCAACCCTTGGACTAGATGGGCGGTGTGTTGGTCATGCTTTTCTATTGGTTGCATATGTGTTTCTCATACCTATGGTGTATGTGCTTGTTGCATCCATGTTGTATTTGCCATGGTGGTAGTGGTGTCGCCATGGAAGGGTTGATGGTGTTGTTTTCAACATGTTGTCATGGTTATGTGTTGTTCTTGATTATATATTGTTTGTGCACGCTTGCTTACATGTTGCTACATGTTGTGTATGCATTGCTTGTTTATGCTAGGTTACATATTGGTCATGCTTCAGTGTTATCCATGTATGCTTTCTCGTGTGATGTCATATGTTGAACATGCATTGGTCATTCATGATTGGTTATACATGTCAAGTGGGTGCATATGGTAAAGTTTGAATTGAGGTTGTTCCGCACAAGGTCATTGTATGCAATTAGGTCATCATGATGATATTGGTATGTTATGATTCTAATGTGTTGACTAAGATAAAGCAGGAGATGCATACCATCAAAGTGAATTTGTAGCATTGAACCTCGAGGCAAGATCATGTTGTCATACAGGTTTGGAATTTGGGTATGTACGTATGTAGGTTAAGGATTTTTATATGCGTTATGGTTATGAGTATTACTTTCATTATATTGATGTTATGGTTACATACATTATAGATGTTATTTGATTAGTGCGGTTATATGTACATGTGCCAGATAGTCATGAATGATAGCAACATGTTTTGGTACGCATTGCTATTATTTTTTTATGTTAAGATAACTTATATGTTGTTGATGAGCATGTTATAGGTTAAATTTTTGTTGTTGTACGATAGTTAGCTTGATGATTAGGTTGCATGTTGTTGATGGGCATGATACATAACTTGTTGTTGTTACATGCCAGTGACTTTATTATTAGGGTTATTTCATTAACATCTTGATGTTATATGTATCATGCTAAATTGGAGTGGCCTATGCAGCTAGTTAGGGTTATTACATTCAGGTATGAGATGATATAGTTGTGATATTGGGTTGTACTAATCTAGATTGACTGTGCATATGTAATTGTTATGCATGAATGACATTTGTTTACAAGTCTATGATGTGAAGATATTAGTTAGTTACTATTATGGATATCATGACCTTATTTATGGTTGGGTTGATATGTTGTGAAGTCATGTTTTGCTAATCTATATTGATTTTACACACAAGATAGCCTCCCCTAAGATACATTAAAGTATGAGTTTGCTTATGTAGTATACTTGGTGCTTGAATGTTTGATTATGTCATTTATTTGGTGTTCGAGTGTTTGGTGTCTATTATGTCATTTATCTGTTGTCATAATGTTTGATTAATTGCATGATATGAGTATATGTGTCTGTAAGATTGCATGAAGGAATGATCTTATTTTAATATGGTTGTGCTAACACATATGTGCTGAAATAGTCAATATATATACTTGAGTGCAAGTAGGTGATAGTTGTAGCATTATGTATTATGAACGATGAATGTGAGTTGATGGTTGATTATGACATGGTTGTTAGTATTGGTAAAATTTGATTTCAAATTGATAGATATGTTGTCTCGATTTTGGTACATATGGCTGACATGTGTGTTCAGTTATAGGTCAGCGTGCTTGGCACAAGGTAATATAAATAGCTCGTCGTTATGTTTATTTATGCACAGACATTTATGTTTTTGTGGTAGTATGATGCAGGGGATTGCATGGCAAGAGACTGCCATGAAATCTTGAATAAGGCTTGGACTTAGCTTTCCTTTGGGATTATTGGAAACCATGGGGATTGAGTCATGGTGTTTGTTGCTAGTCTTGTGATTTTGGTCTTTTTGATTTGTTTGTGCTTGATTTGCGGGCTTGTTTATGTATAGTGCATATCTATTCCACTTTGGTTGTTGTGTCGTATTATTATTTTTTTCATGGTTTTATTCATATTTTTTCTTTTCCTTGTCCTTGTCCTTTATGCTTTGAGTCTCGGGAATTGGTTGGGGAAGAGAAAGTTGACGGAGCTCTAGAAGATCTGAATGAAACCTAGCAGGAAATGAAATACTTGGATGAAGATCGATGCATGTATAAGGGCAACTAAAGGTAAGAACATGACAACCAGTTGGATTTTTTGGGTCCATCAAGGTAAATGGACGATGGCATAACATTCATGAGAAAGGTAACACGAAAGGTAAAGTGAATGGATCTGAGGTGTCAAATGCCTTGGCTATGTCAGTAAATGTTTTTCTCAACATTGTGCATGATGTGCACAAATAAAGGAAGTTATCTTAACCTAGACCTTATGATATCTAGAAATTGTGTTGTGATCATGATTATGTTGATGTTTATATATGTATGTATGAATGTCATGTCTGATAGGGTCACCATGGATCATGATGATAATTTGTATGTGTATATAGGTGTGTATGTATGTCGTTGTCTGACATTATCATGATTGTAATATGCTAATGATTATATATATGTATGTATCTATGTATCTATGTCACTGTATGACATGGTTTTCAAAGATCATTCTTATGGATGAATGATTGCTTATGCAGATGAATGGCATGAAGAGGTTCTTGGTCTTTTGAGGAATCAAGTGGGAAGAGTAAATATGACAGATCTATGAGGTCAATATCATATGTACATGAATCTATATTATATGCTTTTACTATGCCTATGTTTATGTTATGGATAGGTAATTGCTGAGGGGCACATCAACGAAGTGCAAGTTGTGTGATATGCGGCATGCTAGGATAAGCATGGATAGTGGAAAGACGCTAGAAGCAAGGTTGCTTGTGGGGTCAGTGTGTGGTATATGGATGTGAAATAGTATTATTTTGTATATGTTGCGCAAGTTTTCTATTCAGTTACTGTACTTATGGTCATGTGTACATGTATCATATGTAGTATTATGTGTGTCCATTGTATATATGGTGTTGTGTGTATATTGCATATGCAGTGCTAGGTATAGATGGTCCTACATACATGTTGTATATGTGGTGTTGTGTACCTACCGTACTGTGTGCATGTTGGATATGTGGTGTTGCGTACGTACGGTGCTATGTACATTTGAATATGCAGTGTTGTGTACATATGGTGTTGTGTGCGTGATGTACATATGGTGTTGTGTGCATGATGTACATATGGTGTTATGTACATTTGGGGTTGTGTGCATGATTGTACATGAGGTGATGTGCACATGTGGTGTCGTGTACATGTTGTATATATGGTGTTGTGTGAAGGTGGTGTCGTGCAGGTGGCGCTGTGTACATGTGGTGTCGTGTACATGTCGTGCATGTGGTGTTTTTTACATATGGTATTGTGTACACATTATATAGGTGGTGCAGTGTGTTATGCAGAATTATGGATTATAGATAAAAAATTATTCCCTAAATGAGGTGTAATGCATTTAGAACAATAGGTTAAATAATTTGCAGATGCTTTTCCTAATAGTAAATAGACACATAGAATAGATTAAGAAACTTACTTGGAGTCCAAGCGCTTCCTATTCTCCTTCTGTCGCTCTTGTTGTAGCTTCAAATCCAAGCTAGATCGCCAAATATTTCCTGCAAAAATGAACAATAAACAACAAATAGATTGCAATATTCAAATGTTTATTCAATTTAATCAATTAAATCAATGAAACATGAAACATGTACATCAGATAATAATTCATAATATAAAAGATAGAAGCTTATACATATACATATGTGGAAAGTAAGAAAAAATATTTATTAATGGATAGAAGGGGAGGTTACAAACAACGATTGATTTTATGTCACCAACTCCAGCATCATCCCATCCTCATCACAATGAACATCTCTCCAGCAGCATATCACTCAAATCAAACCCTCAATTGAGATTCCAATAGCATTTCTCTACTAAATTTCTTCCTTCTCAAGCACTAGGATCTATGCTCAATATATAGATGAGCTGAAGTTAGTTTCAAAATAAATGACTTTCTAATAATAGGCAAGACATGTTTCCCAGCTCAGAGGTGTTGAATGGACACATGGATTCGACACATATGCAATCTTCTAGAAGGAACTATCCATGTGGAGATTCTGGAACAATGATAATTTCGCTCCCAATTGACCAACGCACCCTTGAGTGTCAGGAAGTGCTTTGCAGAGCACCCTTGAATGGAGGTAGCTGCATATGCAAAGCAGTTATTCCCTTGAGATACTGCGTTGGTGAGCTCCTAGGTGATATAACATGTACTTCAAATCTTGGAAACCTTATAATGGAAGTCATGGATGATTTTTTCTTGTTCTTTGTCTTAGGGAATGTATCAACTGAAATGATATGGGATGGTAGACACTATTATTTGGTTCTAAGGATGATGTCTAGTTTAACCAGGTCATTGGGAATGGTGCCCAAATTGACCTATAATAGATTTCCCCCTAAAGCATGAAGTCAGAATAATAATAACAATATTTTTTAAATGAGATGCTTTACACTTTGATGGGCTGGAGTTGAAGCGGAGTGGCGACATGCATCAATCTTACAAAAAATTAAATCATGATATATCCTCTTGGTCATGAATTGCTGAGGGAAGGCATTCCCATGCTCAACACATAAACTATATAATAACATGTACATAATTCAGAAAGTCGTATACATTGGAATGTTTCCCAGTACAGACATGCCTACAGATATAGGCCCATGTTCGGAAGACGATCTCTATGTAAGGTCACCATACAGATGATGTGTACAACAATCCTAAAATCACAGACCAGATGGCTGAAACTAGATCCAGGGTCTTCTTATCTCGTTCACTTGATTGTTTGGGTACAAGTCTAGCCATGCGAATATATGATTTGTAGTCGAACATGGTAAGACATTGTTTGATTACCAACTAATGATGTGAGATGTTAACAAACGCGAGAGAACCACCATTAATGTCAGTGGCCCTCAAGGTAATACAATACATTTCGTAAGGCGTGAATAGATGATTTGATGTCGAACGCCATACAAAATCTTTCGGTCAAAATTTTGGAAGCGAAGATATTATCGATGCTATAACAAGCCTCATGATACTAGAATATGATGTTTCTAAGTAAACTTCATGGATGGTGATTTGTCGTCGACAGGAAGCCACTTTATTGCAAAATGGGAGATACTGATTTCAGAGACAAAGTATGACTTGATATAGCAATTTTCAGGTATGACTGTCATGAGAATGAAGTTTTATGAGTATTGCATAAGGATGAGTATTCACTAGATGACTTCTCTTGAACGTATCGGCGACACTGAGATGAGTTGACAGCATTGACCCAAAACCGAAGTGAAGGTATGATGAACCATAGGTATGAATGAACCATCGAGAAGATTACCCAACCCAGACAATCAATATGATGGAGTGAAGTGTCATGTTCAAGAGCAACCTTCTACCGTAAAAAAATTTGTTCACTTTCCCAAATTTACCCCTGTCATTTGTTGACCAGTACCTCTTTATTTTTTAACAAGCTTGAGGAGGATAACATATGCTTGATCTATAATTCAACCCTTCGGGAAAATAATGTAGCGCTATTTAATAATTTAACGAGTATAGAGATAAATGAAACTCGATTGTTTCCATGATGGACAAGCTTGTCGCTATTTTATGTTTTAACGAGCCTAACAACAATGACATCCTGGTCCTTTTTCATATTTAGAGAGTTTGAAAAAGAGGACAAAAGAAAACTCCATAAGTACTTTTTCGTAAATTTGTCGCTCAGATCCGAAAAAGTATAAAATAATATCTGAGAGAACCTCCTAGCCATGTTCGACTAAGGCATTCCTTTTTCGTAAGTATTCTATCTCAGTCCAGAAAAGGGTTAAACTCATACTGAGTAGATATCAATTCATTTACTTTTACGAGCTCGAAAAGACAAGTGCTCGGAAATATTTTCACATTATCGAAGTCTAAAAAGAGCTAAAATAAGACTCCAGGGGTTCCTTTTTCGTCGTTATCGAAGTTCGAAAAATAAATAAAAGTGCACTTCAAGTCCTTTTTCATTTTTAATAAAGCTCAAAAAATAAGGATAAAAGTATGGTTTGTGGTCAAATAATTCTTGAATAAAATATGCATGACTAATCTGCTCATCAGTTGTAAAACTATTCAAAAAACATCAAATGGATTAAAAATACATGTTTCATGATAAAAATTGAATAAAACCATAGTCACAACAATAAATATGATTTGAAAATAATCAAATGACTAATTAAAAGAGTTTTACTATTCATTTTTACCATTTGAAAGCTACCATTTGCATTTTGGAGCTGTGAACCAGTTTTCTGCCCCTAAAATTGAGCAGTTGATTGGGTGCAATTGGTAAGAATGTTTTGAATGCCCCCTGCAAGAGCAGATGCCCCCCAAGCTTCATTTAATTCACCTAAGTAGATTACTAGTTACTAATAGCTAGATGGAATGAAGGTTCATTATAGGGGAGGATTTGTTTCATTTTTTAACAAGCTTGACACAAGAAAAGAACTATGCTCATGGAACCTTGTTTCATTTTTTAACGAGCTTGACACAAGAAAAGGAACTATGCTCATGGCATGTTTCATTTTTTAATGAGGTTAACATAGTAAAAGAACCATCCTCATAACCTGTTTCATTTTTTAACGAGGTTTACATAGTAAAAGAACTATCCTCATAGGCACTTGTTTCATTTTTTAACAAAGTTGACACAAGAAAAAATAACTATCCTCATGAATTTGTTTCATTTTTTAACGAGGTTGACACAGAAAAAGAACCATCATCATTGTGCAGTTGGACTAGTGAGTGTGCGCTGGAAAATACGTAGTCTAACGGAGTCATCATTTGATGAGCAACACAAATGATAAGTTATAACATGCGTTGACGGGTCTTCTCCAAGGTTTCCATTGAATTTTGGAATTTCCGAGGGTAATTTATGTGGTATCACCGACCACCAAGGAGAATAACTGATGGGATCAGCTTGATATTACACTGAATTTGGGATTAAAGGATTAAGTCGTTCAGTACTCATAAGGGAGGAACCAGATAGGATTCCAAATGATGACATGGGTGAATTCAATGGAAAAAACATCGAAGATGAAGCAACAGTAGATGTTGTTGCAGCTGAAATAGATGGTTCAGTCTGGGATGTTATCTTAGCCATGGAAAAATGACCCAGTGTATACCCTATAGAATCCATGAGAACTCGAAGTAAAATAGGATCAAAAAAAGCAGAGGAAGGTGATTGAGGAAAAGACTCGTACAAGTAAATCTCCTCCCAAAAATGAGTTGGAGTTAAAGGTGTCTCATCTTATGGGATTTCTTCAATCAAAATTAAACCAGGTGGAAGGATTTCGTTGTCAGGCCCAAAGTATATTTCATGAGGTTGACTGTGCGATATGGGAGACTCAATGGCTACAATAGAGTGTGGGGAAACCGATACAGGAACAACTTCCGGTCATTCGACTTCGAGATGCATATGTTCTGGAAAAAAATATACAGGATCTGGATACACTTCCAGTTGAACAACATCGGGTTTGAGAGGTATGGTCTCACTGATTGGATGGATCATGACCATGGGTAGTTGTGAGGACTCTGTCTCAACAACGGTAGATGAACCAAGATTTATAGAAACAACTTGTGCCGACTCTGGTATATGGGAAGATGATGCTTCACTAGAGGTACTAATGGTACTGGTTTTGGTAGAGCGATGTCGCCTTCGCCGTCCAGAAGTGACTTCCAGTGGTAAAGGTGGTTTCAATGCTAGTCTACGCGAACAACGGGGAAAGGGATTTTCTTCTTCCACGATGGCTGATTTATTTTATGACCGAAAACAAATAAACAAAATAAAAGGGTAGTGCTAGGAAAAAGGTTTACCAAGAAACTGTGAACTGCAGAATACCTCCTGGCAAACCAAGAATTACGGGAAAGCAATATCCCTGAATGTTGTATTCAGTGTATCACAATTTACAAGGCGACCGACTCGGTTCACTATGGATGGATAGTAGCCTAAATTTTTCCTCCCAAATATACTCAAAGGTATGTGGAGGCCCAAGTCCATATTAGCACTGTCTAATGTGAAACCGTATAGTGATAGCACCCATTTATACTTTTTGTACTATAACACCACCTGATATACCCGAAGGTATGTGGATGAGCTACTATATATTTACGTACGTGGAGTGAGGTATCACACTCGGAATGTATTGCAGAAAATTAATGAAAATTTCTATGTTTTACGATGCCGGAACACGTCTCTAGCCTAGACCTTCTAAATGTTGCCGTTATGGTTCCAATGCTTTTTTAGGTAAATTGATGTAAATTTTAAGTTGATATTGTTTATCAATCTACCTTTCAAGGTTCACAGCGATGATGTGATGGAAATTCCTAAAATGAAAACTAAAATGATAAGAAAACTTTTCACTTTTAGATTTTTCAATGAAAGTCTTAGCTCCTAAATGGAAATAGCAATTAGCTTTGAGAGAAAAAAACAAAGAACACAAACTAATATGCAACTTTCCTAATTGTTCCTATGAAAAACACACAATCCACTATATGCAAATGCAGGTTTTTCTTTTCAGTCCCCTTAATGTAAATGCAAAAAGGAAACTTTATGCATCAAATCAACAAAAAGCAAATGCTTTCTTCTTTGAGAAACGATGAATTTAACAACAATTTCTCTTTTAGGAAAAATTAAGAATGGAACTACAATATTTCCTACATGAAACAAAGAATTTAATGACCATTTCCTTTATGAAAACAAATGGATCTAATGCAGAAATAAAAATACTTTGAATTTGATTTGTCAATGATAAATAAAAACACTTAAAGAGTTTTCAAAGGAGGAAGATTCAGGTAGATTCATTGGTCTCTATGAGGCATCAGACAGTTGAAAACACAACAAACAAAACGTTGAATGTGAAGGAAATGAAAAATTCAAAGGGAATTTTCTTGGCTCAGGGGGCAACGCAGTCTCTAAGGGGAGATAGTGCATTGTAAAGCACCCTTGAGTGGGAGACAGTGCTATGCAAAGCACTGTGTCTTGACCAATAGTGCGTTGAGCGCAGCAAAGAACAAAAAACTCAAACTACATAAACACTTCTAATGCAATTCTTAATTTCAAAAGCCTAATAATTGAGAGTAGATGCTACTGGGTGGATAACATAGGAAAAATACACCAAGGATGAAGGTTCAATCCCCAGTGGAGTTTCCAATTTGTTATGCGGAATTATGGATTACAGATAAAATAATATTCCCTAAATGAGGTGTAATGCATTTAGAACAACGCCTTAAATACTTTCCAAATACTTTTTCTAACAATAAATAGACACACAAAATAGATTAAGAAACTTACTTGGAGTCCAAGCGCTTCCTATTCTCATTCTGTCGCTCTTGTTGTAGCTTAAAATCCAAGCTAGATCACCAAAATATTTCATGCAAGAATGAACACTAAACAGCAAAGATATTTCAATATACAGATGGCTATTCAAGTTAATCAGTTAAATTAGTGAAACATGAAACATATACATCATATAAGAATTCATAATATGAAAGATAGAAGCTTATACAGATACATATGTGGAAAGTAAGCAGCAATCTTTATTAATGGATAGAAGGGGAGGTTACAACCAGCGATTGATTTGATGTCACCAACTCCAGCGTCATCCCAGCCTCATCACAATGAACATCTCTCCAACAGCATATCACTCAAATCAAACCCTCAATTGAGATTCCAACAACATTTCTCTACTAAATTTCTTCCTTCTCAAGCACTGGGATTTGTGCTTAATATATAGGTGAGATGAAGGTAGTTTCACAATCAATGAATTTCTAATAATAGGAAATACATTTTTCCTAACTCAGAGGTGTTGAATGGACACATGGATTCAAATTTTGACACATATGCACTCTTCTAAAAGGCACTGGCCATGTGGAGATTTAGGAATAATGAGAATTTCACTCCCAATTGACCAACGCACCCTTGAGTGTCAGGAAGTGCTTTGTAGAGCACCCTTGAATGGAGGTAGCTACATATGCAAAGCAGTTAGTCCCTTGAGAGACTGCATTGGTGAGCTAATAGGTGATATAACATGTACTTAAAATCTTGGAAGCCTTGCAATGGAATTCATGGATGATTTGTTCTTGTTCTTTGTCTTAGGGCATGTAGCAACTAAAATGATAAGGGATGATAAACCCTATTCATCGGTTCTGGGGATGATGTTGAGTTTAACCAGGTCATTGGGAATGGTCCCAAATTGACCTATAACACACTGTACATTTGGCGTTGTGTACACATTGTGCAGGTGGTGCCATGTACATGTGATGTTGTGCACACGTTGTACAGGTAGTGTTGTGTACAAGTGGTACTCTATACATGTTGTGCGTATGGTATTGGTATAAGTGTCGTATTGTGTGCATGTCATACATGTTGTGTTACGGGTATGAGGTACTATGTATGTGCATGGTGTAGTCGTGTGATCTGAATCTGAATGTTAGCTTTGTTGTGCCAATTTCATCTTCATAATTATAATTAATTTGTTGAGATTTTGCTTGATATGCATAGGTTTCTTGAGGTGTTTGTGAGTGTTACACAGGTAAATGCATCAATTTTTATTTTAAATTCATGAGAATTTTGAGTTAAAAACAAAGTACTGAACAACAGTAATAACATGTACAACAAACCATCAATTGATCCATTAACATAGTGTTTTGATGAAGGATTTCACCCCTCATAGGCTACATCTTCTTCGTCCAACTTCCATGGCTTGGGCCTCTGTATTAGCTCAAATGTGCAAAAAGTGTTGTTTACATTCATCTATTTCTCCTGAAACCTACTTCAATGTGTTTGGAATGTCCAAATCATTCATAAATAACTCTTCTTGCTCCCAATTTGGTCGAATTTTGTAAAATTTATGGCCAAAACAGTTTGGCCTAGGAAATCACCACTAAAACTGGAGATGACTCCAGTTAAGGCCGTCAAATTTGGAGTTGGCACCAAATTTGGAGGACCGCCAAATTCTCTGTTGAACTAAACTCGATTTAATTAAGGATTAAAGTGGATTAACTATGGATTAACTGCATTATAAGCATGTTTTAACAAACTATGCATTAGCATATTGATTAGCGCTAAACAAAGGTTATGGGTGATTAAACCCGTATCAATCCTTAATCTCTGCACTTAAATACTAACTCTGTTGCCAATTATGGTGTAATGGTCATGTGGGGAGGGGCTAGCCCCATCCATTCTCCTGTCAGTCAACACATGTAAACTCAAAAATAAATCCACGGCTATAATGTTAAGAAACAAAGCTTTGGGCTATTGGTAAGTCGGCCTGCTCGCTTGGGGGAGGTCATGGGGTCGAGCCCCGACCTCCACCCTTCCGTCGTTGTATAATTTTTTCCACCCGAATATAATAACATTAAACCTTCGAACTTCAATAAAATTTAAACTTTGATAATTCTGAAATGCTACTATGGTATAATATGACATTTGATGTGTATGAAATTCGGACCTTAACAGTAACCCTTCGAGCTTCAATAAAATTCAAACTTTGATAATTCTAAAATGCGACTATGGTATAATATGGCATTTGATGTGTATGAAATTCGGACCTTTGAAATATGTTAATAATTCGGAGTTTGAACCATAGTTTTCCATGCCAACCTTTGATATGTTGGAAAATTCGACCAACCTTTGATATGTTGGAAAATTTGACCATTGAGTAATGTAATTCAGACTTTGACCAAGGTCCACCATAGGGGGCACGTGGCGGCCCTTGGCTACACCACCTGTCCGCCTCTAGTTGGACTATCCAACCATTAAAAACAAATCAAATGTAATTCAGACTTTGACCAGGGTCCACCATAGGGGGCACGTGGTGGCACCTGGCTGCACCACGTGTCTGCCTCTGATTGGACTATCTAAACATTAAAAAATCAAATTTGACCTTAGGAGACATATAAAAAAAATCACCTTCCAAACTATCTAGTGAATCCTTTAGTGACACTTTTCACAGTGTCATTGGGCGAAAATGACATAATATTCCTAGAATATACCTTTTCTGCTGACTAGGCTGCCCTGTCACCATTTTGTCTTATTCTGCAGTGTTTTTAGTTGTTTAGGAAAATTAACAACAAGCTTTATCTTCTTCATCCAGACTCTGTTTTCGACGAAATGAATTGCATCAGATTCCCGGCGACGAGCTCTTCGTTGTCATTTAGTTTCCATTCAATTTTGAGAACTTTCATTTTTTAGCTTTAACACTGAGCACTTAATCATTCCTCCCCACTAGAAGAATTTTGGACCCCAAAATCTATTTGGTTACTAATCGTGTGGATGAGGGTATTGTTCCCTCACCCTTCTAGTCTCAGTCCACTGAAATTTTCCCATTTTCATCATCTGGAGCTTTTCAAAAAAACTAAGATTTTTCCTTGATTCTTGCGACCCTCTCTTGTTGTTGTTGACACTGTCATGCTTCAATTTTCCTGAATTTGCATAGCAGCGATATTTTCTTGTAGAAACCAACTTGTTCCTACCTTGTTCATCAATCAAAGGAAACTTAAAAATTGTCTCACCTTACACACTGTCGTCATGGCGATTCTTAATTGATCTTGCCTTGTACTTGCATCGATTCTTAACCAAGTATCTTCGCCATTACGATGTACCCTTTGGAAACCAAAAATAAGAACTTGTGGAACCCATGCCTTCTTTTTCAAATTTCTTTGTCGCTTTCTCTTTGACCTTTGCACTCTCTTGCACCGGCATCTTGTTTCCAACACTTCTCAACACTGATGTTGATTGGTGCAAATCTGTCACACCTTGTTTACCTCCTTTCAAAGGAAACATGTTAGAGTCTTGGAACATATCATTACAAGCATAAGAAACTTTAATGAAATAAACGTGTTCATTCGATGCATCTTTTTGAAATTTTTGATTCAAAACATCTCTATGTTTGATCATTAACAATGTCAAATTCTGACTTGCATTCACTATCCTCTTCATTTCTCCTGCATGTATATGAGACAAACTTGTCTTCTTCTTATGCACCCTAACTATGTACTCAATTCCATCTTTAAACAAGTCATACTTATTCTCATGGTGATTAAATACTTCTTTCCTATCATAGAGATATGGACTTCCTAAAACAATACCCGATATCTCAAGTTGCACCACATAAAGTTCAACTTCATCAAGAAAATTTGAATTGATGGCAAACCTTAGTGTGCACTTCCTTATCGCCTGCAAATTTTCATTCTTGCATATCCACACTAAAGGATAAGGTCTTGGATGTATTAAAGTTTTAAGGTTTAGCTCCTTAACTAATTCTTTTGAAATCAAGTTAGCTCGAGACCCACTATCAAAAAGTGTGTCTATCTTGGTATGTTTAGAAACTACTCTTATATGGAAAAATTCAATTCTTGTATCTCCATCTTGAGTGACATTGGAACAATTTGAATAATTTTTTCTTGCTATGTGCTTACCTTTCAAACCCATTGTTGTAATATTTGTTTCATCTCCTAAATCTGAACCTAAGTCATGTTCAATTATATCAACATTTTTTCCCTTCTCTTGGGCTTTTAGTTTGTTTGGCTTCAACTCTAGATGAAGTTGCCAACATTGGTCTTTATCATGGCCATTATTTGAACAATGTTTACATGTGAGTTTTTATTTCTCTCTTTTGATAGAGCTATTTCTCTTTCCTCTTCCATTAAACTTGCCTTTCCTTTACCCTCATAGTAAAGGAAACTTTCACTTTTCTCATCTATATTTTTTTTCCCTCTTGCTTATAAATTTGTGGCTTGAACGCAAACCTCATCTAATTTTGTAGGATTGAACATGAGAATAGTGTGCCTAAGGTAACTGTGCAAACCCCCAACATACTTTAACAAAGTTTCTTGAGAATACAAATTAATACTCGAAATAAGAGCTCTTGTCCTAAATTCATGATTATAATCTTGCACACTTTTCCCTTTCAATTGTCTAAAAATATTCCAGTCCATAATGGCCTTTTGCATGTAAGTTAGAGGATAAAATTTCCTTTTAATGGCAGTAATAAAACTTGACCAAGACATTGATATCTAACCATAGTTTTTCATCTCTTCTTGAGTCCCTGCTTCCCACCGTACAAGTGTTGATCCTTACATCCTCAAGGAAGCCAACTGAATCTTTATGTCATCTTCATGAAGGTTCTGAATTCTACAATACACCTCCAATTGATTAATCCAATTATCCAGCCTCTTTGCATTTACCTCGCCATTATACTTGGAAGCTCAAATTTGACATCAAGTTTGAGTAAGGGAATTTTTCCTTTTGTGGTCTTTGAGTGAGTATGGGTAGTTTTGGTTGTGGAAGTGGAAGATGATGCTAATAGTGGTGATGAGGATGATGATGAAGATGGTGGACATGTAGGAGGATTTCCTCCACTTCCCTTTGAATTCCTCTCTTCATCCTTTTTGTCCCTCTCTTCAAAGAGGATCCTAACCCTTTCATTCAATTCATAGAAATCCTTCTTGTATGCTTCCTCTTCTGAAATACCTTCAGTCTCTCCAACACCTGACATGATGGCTATGGATTCAAGCTAAAATTATGGTGAAACTTGTACCTCTTCATTCTCAGCTAGAGAAACTTGATGTGCTTCAAGTGTAGTTGTGAGTGAAACTTTAGGTGGATATGGTGCCTTTGTGGTTCTCCTTCTTATGGTCCTAATCTCAGGACTTGCAACCAATAGTTTCCATTCTCCTCTCTGCAATCTCAATCTTGTAAGCATCAAAAATTTGCAACCATTGAAACCCTACTTGCACAAAACTCAAGAAAATAACCTTTGAAACCTTTGCTCCTATACCAAACTTGATCTGAACCTGAAAGTTAGTTTTTTTGTGCTAATTTCATCTTCAGAATTATAATTAATTTGTTGATATTTTTCTTCATGTGCATAGGTTTCTTGAGGTGTTTGTGAGTGTTAAACAGGTAAATGCATCAAATTTTATGTTAAATTCATTAGCATTTTGACTTAAAAACAAAGTACTAAACAACAGAAATGACATGTATAGAAAACCATCAATTGATCCATTAACACAGTGTTTTGATGAAGGATTTCACCCCTCCTAAGCTACATCTCGTTGGTCCAAATTCCATGGATTGGGCCTCTGTATTAGATAAAATGTGAAAATTGTTTGTTTACATTCATCTATTTCTCCCGAAACCTGTTTCAATGTGTTTAGAATGTCCAAATTATACAAAAATGACTCTTCTTTCTCCCAATTTGGTCAAATTTTAAAACAATTTGACCTAGGAAATCTCCACTAAAACTAGAGATGACTCCAGTTAAGGCCACCAAATTTGGAGGTCCGTTGAATTCTCTGCCGAACTAAACTTGAGTTAATTAAGGATTAAACTGGATTAACTGGGTTATAAGCGCGTTTTAAAAAATCACACATTATCATATTGATTAGCGCTAAACAAAGGTTATGGGTGATTAAACCCATATTAATCCTCAATCTTTGTGCTTAAACATTAACTCTGTTATCGGTTATGGTGTTGTTAGTATGAATCTTAATTCCAAGCGTACGAAAAAATACCACTTTGGCTGCACATAAAAAAAAGCCCCAACTGCAAATATGGCTGCCAATATCCTCAGATCTACAGTTAGGTGATCAAGATAAATGCTGCAAAAATCTAGATCTATGCATTAGAAGACATTAAGCAGTAGAAAAAACAAGATTTACTCCATGCATACAATAGACAAGACAAGAATATGTTGAATGAATTTTGTGTTAATGGCACCTGGGAGGAAAACACAAGATGGTGTTCCTTGTTCTCTTCAATGGGATGGGTTCTTGTAAGTCCTCGGCACTTCAGACCTAAAATTCCTCTCTCTTGATGGTGTAGAAAACCCAAACAAAAATGGTAGCAAAATATGACAATGATGGTGGATCAATAGTCAAACCAAAAGTATAGATCCAGAGTGATCTTTAGGCAACAAAAGGTGATAAATGAATGGGAAAACCCTTCTATTTATAACAAAATATTGAGTTAGTCTAGATATTGGTGCATAATTAAAATATTATTAACCAAATCCAGATCCAAATTTTATAGAATATTTTATTATATTTGTTGGAGGGAAAAGGAATTTGACTTGGCTCAAATCCCTTTATTTGTAAATAATAAATAAATAAATGATTTATTTATCATTTTAAGGATGTGGTTGAGTAATAATCAAATAAATAATGATTTATTTAATTATTTAAGGTTGATTTAGTCATATTTAACAAAGAATATTATTTAAATAAGGTTTAAATAATTATTCTTTAGAAAATAGTAAGATAAATAATGATTTATCTAATTAATTTCCTTGTTCTGGGTTAAATATAACCAAGAATATTAATTAAACTATTGTTTAACTAATTATTCCTTGAGGAAAATCAAACAAATGTAGATTTATTTAATATTTCCTCTTGGGGTTTCCTGTTTAGACCATAAACAACTTAATAAAGGTGGTTTACTAAGTTATTTTTCATAGTGAATGCAATTTTACTTAGGGTAGAATTGGTCTTACATGGTGTACTTGGGTCCATCTAATAATAATAGTTTAGATGACCAAAAAATGGTGTAATAGATTTCCCCCAAGCGTGCGAGCGTTAGGAGCTAATCGTATGAATAAAGTACGTTGTAAGAACTCAATCACTAGACATCGAAGGGGAAGTCAAAGAGAGAGAATTAAAGGTAGACCAAAGTGCTGAAAGAACTAGACCCTGAGGAGGTGAGACTTACAGGTGCAACAAGTCTCTTTGATGAGTGAGTACCTGTGCTATAAGCGGCGGGGGAGGCATACCTATGCCCGCTGAGGCAAAGTAAAAAAAATAAGGCGTCAAGTAAAAAAAGGGACTGAACAATATAGTACATGATGGCATAAACATGAGCCAGATAAACAACACAGTAATGAATCCCACATACATGTTGTGCCTGGGATAGCAGCCAGGACTTGTACAATAATATCTGAGTACATGAGATATAAATACAACCCAGATGCCCCTGTAAATAGGAAAGGGCTCTGATAATCTGACTGATACATGCAATCAAAAAGGTGCTGCAAGCAGCTAAGGCCAACATCATCAAATCTATGAAGCTGCATCGAAAGGTTGTAATGGAGAGTTCATTCGGGCATGTGGGGGACTACCTATAGGGCCACCCCCTCATGAGGGCTGAGACATCTCACACACACCCGGGAATCACCGATGTCAACTGCTGCATCACTAAACCATCAAGTATACAGATCTTGATCATGCTGAAAGGAGCTGGAGCTGAGAAACAATCAATTCAAAGGGTGATAAGGAGTCCCTTTGCATGATCTGAGGCACAGAACAAGAGTGGAAACTAGAACCAAGGTACACCGCCCTCTAGACCTGTCTTCTGGAATGAATGAGTTGATGTCAACAGAAAGAGGTCCACCATAGGTGAGGCAATAAGGGATCCTCAACTATGGCACGAGAGAAAATAGTAGAGCGACTGACAGACTAACACTAATGATGATGATCAAATGGGGGGTACTGAGTAGCGAATGGACGACTTCCCTTGTTAGAGCATAAAGGGCATGGATGACCTAGCAACGACTAACACAATATCATGAGGGATAGTGGACAGTGGGACTGAAGGCCATAATGTGCGACACGATAGAGGGACCAAGCAATGAAGGATGGAGGACTATGGCAGGATGCAAAGGGACTTGGGTTAGACTCCATGAATGCAATGATGACTCAACTCGAATGCTCTAAACAACGGTGGCTCGATGGTGCTGCCACACAGAAAATGTTCAATGGGGACCATAAAAACATGAGTACAAGATGGTAACTCACAACGAAAGTCGACATGAGTGTGGACAAGTATGGAGGCAAAGTGGTGCCCCCAGTACGAGTGTTGCAAGTGAAGAAATTTGATTTTGAGGAGGGGTGAAGTGACGCTTCTTGGAAAAAATGTGTCTTGGTGAAGTATCAAATCACTAAAAACTAATAGATACCCATTTTAGGGCTCGATGAGAGCTTTTCAATGGTACAGACGGTTTGGTAAATGAAGTTACGGTTTTTTCACAGCATGTGAAATAAAAAATGGGGGTTTCTCTTTTAATAAGGTGTTTTCCCTCCAAATTCACTCATTTGCATGTGGAGTTGTGGTGAATGTAGAGAGGAGAGAAGGACCTAAATCTTGTGGTGATCGTAGTGGACAAACCAACCATTGGAATCGAGATCCGTTAGTTGCAGGTAAGAGGCCTAACCCTGCTCTTTATTTTCAGTGGATTAAAAGCTCAAATTAGGTCCCTAGGGCTCAGGAACAGACCCCTGCTCCGCCTCACGGCTGGGTCACACTTTTTGGGGCAAAAATTGTGACCTGTGTAGCAAGTTTTGAGCAAAAAACTGCGACTTGTCCCAGGTTTGGGTCTAAAAAGTGCGACCTGACAAGGAGGGGTTTTTCTATGCTGTTTTTTGGCTGAGTACTAGGTTTTTTATGATGAGGTATAGTCTTTCCTATTTGTATTCTAAAAAATATGATGGTTTTGTGCAGATAAGGTAGAATTACGGATCAATTGGAGAGATAGAGACCTGGGCGTATTATGGTCGGAGATCTGGGAGGATCAGGGTGTCCGCAGTGCACTTGCCAGATTTGGGGTTCTGAAGTTTGTGGAGAACCCTTTGATGAGAGCTAAAGAGCCCTTATTGGCCCAGATTGTCAGCTATTGGGATCCGAACCATGAGGTCTTTATAGTACAGGGGCACCGAATCGAGTTGACCCTCCAGGATATATATTTCCTGACTGGTCTCCCACCACTTGGGATGGTAGGGAATACTCAGCCAGTATTACCACGAGGGCGGAATATCATAGAGTTTGTAGAGTGCCATTGTCGACCAGGTCTCCAAGTCAAGGGGACTCAGATACCTATCGGGGATTTGGAGAGGTTAGAGACCTGTGTTGTGGCCGCAGCGGTGTTGCGGATCCTGGGCAACCAGGCACTCCATCACATCACTGGAGGGCAGATGATGCTTGTGGAGAGTGTTTTGAGTGGGACCTACTATGGGTGGGCCCAGATGATGCTATCTTCATTGAAACAACAGTTGTCGCTATGAAAGAGGCAATTGAACCATGACTGTGCATATGGTATAGTTTTGTGCTCGTTCTTCTTTGAGAAGATCTTGACACTTCGACCCCGCATACAGCTCCAAGATGGGGGCCCCGAGAGAGCCTAGTATGCACCCGTGGGGGAGACTACTGCGCAGAGGAGGAGGTGGGGCGGTTGGACGAGTGTTCTGACCTGAGTTCTTTTTTCATTGGGATTAGATGCCACTATATATAGACGACTATCCCTATAGTGGGATGAGTTATTGTGGGGACCCGGATTTTCCACTGTCGCCTGGTGAAATATGGTGGCCCGATGGTAAGTGAAAAATTGCTAATATTTTATGTGCAAGTAAAGGTCTAGAATATTGTATGTGGTACTAATTCTTTCACTTTTGGTATGCAGATATAGCATCGGTAAAACCGGCCAAATATATGGGACGACCTGCAGTATCAGGGACCACAGGACCTAGTGGAGTGAGGGTGTAGCAAAATAAGGATGCAGCAGCACTCCTGGAGGATATCTGTCATAGATGTGAGAGGCTTCTGACCAATGTTTCAGAGCGCAGTTGGCAGGAATTAGATGACCAGTATATAGAGCCATGTATTGGTCTACCCTCTGAGTGGCGAGGGGTCATGCTGCACATGGCGATGGCCGGACAGGGTATGCGTGATCTACGAGCTGCGGGAGCAGAGCCATTGACTCGGGATCCTCCAGATAGTGACTAGTGTGTAGGTGCAAGTGGTGCCCCTGGTTTTGAGTTTTGTTAACATGCTATGGGCATGTCATATGTATCAGAGTGGATGGACTCTAAAACATTTTATATGACACATATTATGGATATTCATCGTTTTGATATTTTTATGTTATTGTATTGTGTTAAATGCGTGTGCTAAATGTCAATATAGAATATTTTTTGCAATGCTATATACATAGTGATTTTGTGCTCTAGGTACATTACTAAATGTAATGATTTCAAATTCACGCATCAAAAACTTCACTCATAAATATCTTCTAAAAAGGATAGGATTATGCACACGATAGACACCATTCAATTGCATGACAAGAAGGAGGGAATCTAAACGAACATGGAGGTGGAGGATGCGATGTGAAAGGGAATTAGCTAATAAACCTCGCACTGCATCATATTTGGCCTGGTTATTGGTAGCAGTACCAATTCATACCCCGTTTGAGAGAACAAGGGAGTGCAAGGGGGTAAAAATGGCCCAACCTGCCGAGGCTAGATTCTTGGAGTACTTGCACCATCAGCAAAACCGATATAAGGTGTGGACGGAAGGTCCATATGAAAGGTGCCACAAGAAAATAAATGGAAGGAAGATGAACAATGCTAGAAACCTGAGTGCAAAGTAGAAATCGAACGCACTCCACTGGAGGGAGTGATCTGGGTAAGATGTCTACTACTCACACGCCGACGGTGAGGTGGATTGTGGGAGCTACTGGAGGTGTAGCTTGTGCTAGGATCACGAAAGTCACCATAGGCATGGATGGTGCTATCCCATTGATGGGTGGGAAAGATGAAGTCAGGGGTGGACATGGCTTCCATGATGTCATCATCACAATAGAAGATGGAGTGACTGGAGGA